>VDFB02370550.1:0-46440 GCA_007258455.2 Sequoia sempervirens | reverse complement strand
ACAACCCTTTACTAAATGTCTTACTTCAAAACAATTGCAGCAGTGAAAGGCCTATTTCTCATAATCAAGAGGCTGCTTCCATACCTCTTACCCAACCTTCAAACCTATATCTGAGAGGAGGCCATGATAAAAATCAACTTTACCAAAATACATGGTGCAGAGGAAAGCATATGGCTTTGAGTATCTAGGGAGATTGAGATAAATTTCTCTGAAGTATTATCAATGCTTTTCAAAGTAGATGGAAATCAGAGATGAAGAGGTAAATTAGGTATTTGAACCCATATAGGAGTAACCCTGAAATTTTGTGTAAATAGGTTAAAACCTAGTTACCAGGGCTTCAAAAAAACTAGTGCCTGATCCCACGACCAGGGGCCTTTCTCTAAAGTCCTGCCTTCATCATCTAAATAATCACACACAACAACAAAGAACCCTTGAGCATAAGGATAAATCATTACCAGAGCTTCTAAAAAAGGCTTCAATGGTGACATTACCCAGTTATTCAGCTTTGGATGGATAGGCCAGAAATTGTTAAACTTGCAAATCAGCACCATTCCATATAATGCTCCATTTCTTCTACTACATCTTCCCCCAACTTCAGAACTTCCCCTAACTCTAGAACTGACATCTTTTCTGCTGCTTGTATCATTCCCTCTCCTTTCCTCTCCTTCAACACAACCCAAGCATGATTTTCTCATAACCTGTTTAAACCTTATACAAAGGGCTTACTTCCTCCCAGCACTGCAGCATACGAGTGTGGGGAACCAGCAAGGCTTGTAACCTTCTCCCCTGAAACAAAGTGTATTTGTGATTTCACAAATCCCTGCTTGGGGCCCTCCATATCGTTTTTACACAGCATAAGTGGAGCATCTTTCCCTGTGAACTCTATATCCTCTCCCTTTGCATGCCGTATTGCTCCCATCTCTGACTCCACGCCATGCCTTTCACCATCCAAGGTTACAGATTGAGTACCAGCCTCACACAAAGACAGAAAAGTTTTCAGTGGTCGCACAGTTTCGTACAGTTTCTTTCATGCTCATTCTAGGTTTTGCTTCAGGCATCACTGATAAAGATACTTCACATCATTGTATATTTGTTAACATTATAACATAGTCATATGGGTAGTTGGTTGGGTATGCCTGGCCTGGTCAGTTAATAACTGACTTGTCTTTGTATCTCATATAAATAATATTATTCATAATTGCACATCACTTCTCAATAATCCCAGTAAGACAGCTTGGCACATTTTTTGAGGTAGTAAATTTCAATTCAAAATTCTGGAATTTACAAGTGTTTTTGTTTGAAGTTTTTAACCCATTGCCATTATTTCCTGCCTGTCCCTAGGGTGGGGTCCTCTAGCTTTTTGGGACAATACTTCTGAAGTGTGAGGGATTGTTGTGCACCTCAAATTCTGTAACATATTGAGCTTTGTAATAATCTACCCCAAATATTTTTTTTATTTTTCTGATTCTCTCTTTGATATTTGCACCCTTGCTGATAATGTGTTTCTGAATGTGTTGTTTGACAGTTTATTGCATTGTTTTTTTTTGTTGTGATTTGCATTTAATTGAGCATGCATTCATAATGAACAAGAGCAGAAGAATTGAAAGAGAATGCACTAGCTAATAGCATTAAAGCATCATAAAATACTGTCCAAATATCCACTGTAAAAATACAGTTTGGAAGTTTACAAAACAAGTCAGTTTAAATACTTTCAGACCTGGATAATGCAGCAAACTGTAGTCTAAGGGGCCTTAAACAAGAGTTATATCAGCAGCCTGGGTTCTTCGATTAAATACGCACAGCAGGAGATTATCTTTTTGTCCTCCATGATTCCCAGCTTCAAGCCAACTATATAAATCAGACTAGAAGGCCGCTGCAAGGAATATCCAACCAGCAACTTCAGGCCAAGTCAAATCCTCCAACCAAGCCGTCCCTTGTGAAGTTCGATCAGCCTTTTGAAAATCAAGAGTAACTCAAAAACCACAAACAGGCATTCCTTTGAATCACCCTCAGCTGAGTTCTATTTAAAAGCAATACCCACTTGCAAACCACGATTCCCTTGAAAGGTATGAGCAACAACCTAGAAGTTAATGGCGCCTGGCAGCAAAGGGGCGAACTTGCCCAGAAAATCATTTACAGCTCCAAAAAATACAAACAATATCTTGTTTGAATCACCTTCGGTAGGGTCTTCAACAGATTAAATATCCAGAATGATTTAAAGATGCAGCTCAGAGATATGAGCCAAAATGTGGTTCTCAGGAGCAACTTGAAAAAGACCAGAATTTATTAGAATCACCATCAAAAAGTATTTTATCATCACCCAAATCGATGCATTATCAACACAAGCCAAAAATCTTACAATCTACTTCAAATATGATCAAATACTTCCATCCAAAGTCTGTAAGCTGCAAAGTTGAAGCACAAGTGAAGCTCCTGAATGAAGCTCCCCAAATCCTCTTCTGATGTGCTCTTCCACACACGAGGAAAGGCAATCTTGCAGAGGTTTTCGTCTCAACAAGTCGATCAAACCCTAGAGCCAAGCTCCAAAGCCAAAGCACTAGCAAATATCAAATCATCCATAAGCTCCCTATGGCGCCCAAATGAGAGTATATATAAAACCCACGCCAACTTCAAATTAATTTAATTTTTAACACCTTCATAAAGTTAGACACTTAAAATATTCACAAGGTGGGTGCCACTCCAAGACTTAAGTGACTTTTGAATAATATTTCCCTTTAGACTAAAGTGTCTTTTAATAATAATTCTTTTTTTGTCACTTAGCCAATATAACCCAAAGTCCAATATTTAAATGAACATTAATAATTTACGGACTTTAAAACGGAGGCTCATGTGATCTCGGAATTTAGTGATGTATAGACCATTGGAAAGGTCTCGCCAAGAAGCTTCATCTCCAACACCGAAAATCCCGAAACGGCCAAAAACCCTAATTTGCCAAAAATAGCAAGTTTGGCCTAAACAATCAACTCCACCTCCAGAAAGTGCCAAGCTGAGGGTCACAACAAAACCATGCCAACAATCCCCGACAAAACTATCCAAATCACCGAAACAGTGTCTAGACTGACACTTGCTAAAAATAGTAAATATGAACAAGTTGTCCGAAAAACCTTTGGAAAGTGTCATACAACTCCACTGGATCACCTGAACACAATGGCGACATCAAAATACTCCTCCGATTAGGCTGTCACCAACCCAAAAAAATCAGCTCCGACTGTGCTGCATGAGAACCCGAAAATGGGGACATTACAAGCTTCCATAGTTTGAACACATGGTTGCTGGCTTCTCTCAGTCATGAAGGCCTGTTTGGGGTTGTAACATTGAAAGGTGAAGAATCCTTCTCGAAGAATTGAATAGTAGCCTTCTTGCTCTAGTCCAACTTTACGTGTGGATGGTTGTTTTGTAAGGTAGCACATTGCAGTTGATAGTGCCCTCTAAAGTGAAGCCGACTATCTTCAGAACAGTTCAAAGAAGATAGCCACACAAGGGGGTTGTAATCACCCAACATGAGTCCAAACAAAGCTGTAAAGAATCTAGGAGAATGAACTAGAGTCCATTCCTCTCTGCAGGAGAATAAAGCAGAATAGCAGAATCAGCTGATTACGAGGACAGGGCTGAAGCGGAATCTGTAGATATTTATAGAAGTGGGGATTAGACTGTGAAGGAATAGCATTAAAAGAACTCTAAAGGTTTTCAGCAAAAGCTGAAAAGAGATGGAAATTACTTAAGCTAAGGAAATGGAGGAAGTGCTAAAATTTGAGAAATCCTTTGTCAAGGAGGAGTAAGAGAAAGTGGCATTGGGCATCCCTTGATGCCTCTTTGGGAAAGGAGTTGAAGAAAAAGAAGTTCATTATAAATGCCAATAATGCTTTGCAGTTTGCTACTATGATGCAGGAAACACCCTCTTGGATCCATGTTTCTCTGTTCTAACTATCTTCAACACAGACACACAGAAGGGAAGTGTAAGGAAATGGAGGAGAGAGGGTGTCCCTGAAACATCTCTTTTTTGGGAAGTGTGTTTCTTCGTATTCCATCCCTTCCAAGCTGGTGTTTCCTAAGGAAACCTGACAGTTTTGTGGCTATGTCGGTTGCACATTGCCCATAGAGCCGAAAGGGCTATCTTTAATAAAATGTTTCTCAATTATAATTTTTAAAATCATATCCGTTTCTCTGTTTTGTGCAACTAAACTTTGCAGAGGTTGTTATTGGAGTTGTTGAAGGAGAACTTATTGAGTGCTTCTTCCATACAACCAATGAGGATTACTTTAAACCCAACAGCAGTTCCAGGAGATGCAAGCTCTGGAGATATTTTTCCATCACCTGCAATAGTCATAGGACGGGCTGGTAGTTAACATGAAGGGAACTTCACTTGCCCTGCATGCTATACAACCTTTCCCTACCTCTATAGAGGTTAAATTTATGCTTCGTTCTACTGTTGCCTTTCCTCAGTCTGAATGTTTTGTTCAAGAATCAAAATGAGGAAATAGATGTTAGCAAATGATATGAGTTACGTAGCAAGTTTTGTCTTTCTCTAATTTTGGATAAATGAACAAAATGGGAGCTATTTAAAATTTGGGTTAGAAAGTGATCACGGGAGGGTAATTATGCACAGGGTGTTGATTCTCAAACATTCACCATCATTTCATCCACCATTCGGGTCTGTATGTTGTTGCCAATTATGCAAAGCTTGACAATTCACTGCACATCTAAGGTTCAATTGTTGGACAGAGAATGATCTCTCGTGTATGCAACATCACTGAAATATTTATAGAAGTATATTTTATTGGTGGTTTTGAAGGATGGTTGCTGTGTTGTGTAGACCTTAACTAGCTTAACTATGTAGTTATAAATTGTATTTGCCAAGTTATTTTGATTTGCAAGCACAAGTTCTAAGATATTTTTTTCTGAAATCCAACTTTTTTATATTCTGTATTTTATATTGCAAGAAACTTATAGTTTATTTCTTTGTGCTTGGAGATACCTCTATTTCTTCAACTATAGTGAAGAATGAGTTCTGTTTATGTGTTTTGGTTGTTCACAACAGAAGATTTAGTCATTTTCTCACACTAGTTGCCACTTATGTGCAGTGGAACCTTCACATGCTCAAGAGGCTGTGAAATGGTTCTATAGAGCTGCTTTTGCAGGGCATGTACGAGCTCAATATAGCCTTGCCCTTTGTCTTCAGCAAGGCCGAGGTGTAGAATGCAATCCTGTGAAAGCAGTGGGTGGACTATCCTTGTATGCAAATGCACATGTGTTTTTGAGCAATATTAAACTATTTGATCTTAAATTTATTTTTTCTAAATGGAAAAAATTGTACTTGGTTTTTCAAATTGCTTTTGAATAAATATCTTGTTAATGGCAAACAAAGCACAAGATATTGCCAATTAGATTTCTTTTCTCAATGTCCAAGCAATTTTGAGCAACCTGAATGCTCTATATAATTTGCCTTTTGTGAGATAGTTGAGCTAGTAGCGTATATTGCTTTTAGATATTTGTTTGTAGATCTATTATTTTTCAAAGCCTTATTCCTAATGTGGAGAAATTTATAGATATTAATTACAAGATATTTGTTTTGAACTACCAAATGTATACATAAAGCCTGGTTTACTCTTCCACCACCTTATTCTGAGATAGTAAGCATCAATATGAGGAAATAGTTATGCATATTGCTCATTGAGGTTTACTCTTCCATCTTCTGTTAAATATTATTAATGGCCCTAGTGTCTTAGCATCTGATGTATTGTCAAATATTAGCATATAATGTTAGTGCCTGTCTTGTTTGTATGTAGTAATGTTTTCTAATAAAACTCAGTTTATGTTTTAAGTAAAGTTGATGTGCGACTGGGAATAGCTAGTCTGGGAAGTTATCTGACTTAAATTGGTCTTTCAAATACTGTATCTTTGTAATTTGGTAATATAATTTACAGTCTTTATTGGCTTCACTCATTTATTTCCCACCTATTATTGGTTCCGCTCATAATTCAGAAACACAAAACATGGACTTGGCAAGCCTACATTTTGGTTCGGACTCGATACTTGACAAAAACTCAGCACGTAACAAAAATACATTATTGAAAATAAACATAAATACTGCATGAGAAGCATAAACGACGAATTTAGGACTTTAACTCAATTATGTCTCAAGTTAGAACATGGCACCAATCAAGAATGTATGACAGGTTTGCATGTGTATAGATTGGGGTTTCCAAGATTTGAGGATGTAAAAAGATGAGTATGGAGTGGCAAAATTTATCTATTTAATTTGCTTGTAAGAAAGCAAACTTTGTGAAAGCAATGAAGACTGGAAAATAAATGTTCAGGGTGTGATGTGAGTGCTCAATGCCCAATACACTATACCAAAAGATATTGCAAGTGAGATAACTAAAATTAGGATTTAGTTTGTAAAGAGATGCTTTTCAACACCTATGTATGCAACTAAACATCTATAGTGGAGATCATTCAGAATTGGATGGAAACAAATTAAAGAATGAATCAATTACAGAGGGTGTGCCAAGTTTTCATGAACAACAAGACAAATGTTTTGGAAAGAAAAACTAGGCATTGCTGAACACCTACAGTAATACTCTATGCCTATCCATAGAAATGAGTCATTTCAAAGCAATCTATGGTTATGAACCCCACAGATTGATAAACCTCAGCTTGCACAATATCATGAGAAAAGGTAAGGTTTAGTAACAAATATTGCAAGAAGTGCGCAAGTAATTAAAAGAATGTAGAAGAAATATGGAGACAGTTTGCCCATGCAAAGTAAAATTCAATGTTCAACCAAAGTCAAATCCAACATTTTGAGTCATGATTTTAAATTTTGTACTTGGCTACTTGCTAACCTCTATTTCAAGTAACTAGGGCATACTTCTAGAATCAATCTGGTTTTTGCATGAATGTGAGTTTGAAGCTTTGGTTCATTCCAAATCTCTAGGAACTTGTGCAAGATGAGTTAATTTCTCCTAAAATAAAGATAGATGAACTAATGGAAAATTTTGCAGTGGTATTTTATTCCTTCATACCAGATTGGGATCAACATACTTGGCATGAAAAACAAATAAATTGCTGGGAAATGGCTCATAAATAACAAATTCAATGATTAGTCCATTTAAATTGTTGTCTTAGATGATAATTGCGCACAGGGTGTTTTTTCCAAAGTTGTAAGGACTTCTTGGCATATCCAAAGCTTGCAACTCATATTCATTGCTTGCAACAATTGAGAAGGGACGAACTGGATTAGCTGATTATTAATCAAAACAAGGAATAGCTAAACATGTGTGAAGAAATTAATTTGGAACAATGGACTTATCCAGTGATATTTTCCTGTCAATCAGAAAATAGCCGAAGCCATGGCAAGGTCAGAAAAGTTTAGTTGTTGAAAATTGAAAAAGAGATATCCTGCAAGCAAGGGGTGTCAAAGTTATGCTGAATTTTTCCTGACCTTCTTAATGTATGTGATTAATGCATATATAGGCCTCAGACATTAAGTAGGGATTTTGTACTTTGATACAGTTGGATATATGGATGCTATGGATTATTATCACAGATTCTTGTAACATTTTAGATGAATAAATGTGTATCATTGCATGAAATGACTTATTTGGAAATTTGTACAGTAATTTGATTTTTGATATTACTCTATTTATTTGTATTTTACATTTTTTATATTTAATAGATCATGATATTATGTATGTATGGATTATTATCACAGATTCTTGCAACATTTTAGATGAATGAATTTCTATCATCTCATGAGATGACTTATTTGGAAATTTGCACAGTAATTTAATTTTTGAAAGTACTCTACTTATTTGTATTTTACATTTTCATATTTAAGATATCATATCTCATCTGGACAGAGAGGTTCAAGAACACATGAAAGCCCATGCCCATTAATGAGAGGCAAACCTTATTCAATATTCAAACTTGCTATTCAGATATGCACATGTATGTATCATGAGTTTGCACATGGAAGCCTGTGCTTTTTTGGACCTTGATAGAACTTGTTAATCTTGTTGTGAGAAGAAAAGAGTAGAAAAAGACATAATTATCATGTGTCTATTCTTGCACAAGTGGTGGAGTTGAGAAATAAGCTGAAAGTGCCACTTTATTGATTGCTTGTTTTTGGAGTAAAAAGTTGAAAACAAAGCATTTTTGATGTGTTTTGGAAATGGATAGAAGGGATCAAAGTGGTCCATTGAGTCTGGTGATGAATTTCAACCTTTAAACCTCTCCCTATCCCCATTTATGTGCTCGTTTTCATTTGAAAGTAATTGCTCTTTTGTTGTAAGTTTTTAGTTTACACATTTTCTCTTGCTTGGTGTATTCATTTAGTTTATTTGAGACTTATTTGATACTTTTATTGTTTGAAAAGTTGGTGGTATTTTTTGTAGTGTGCTAAATTATGATGTTTTATTAGGATTCAATTGTTTAGTTTTTTAGTCAAACTCATTGGCCCATATTTCATGAGCAGTGGTTTAGACAAATACATCCCTCATGAGCATGAATGGTCCACTTAGCTGTCATTGTGTCTAGGTGATGCTCACAGGGGTGAAGCATTGGGACTTCCCAGGAG
The DNA here is from genome assembly GCA_007258455.2 of Sequoia sempervirens. Lineage (NCBI taxonomy): Eukaryota > Viridiplantae > Streptophyta > Pinopsida > Cupressales > Cupressaceae > Sequoia > Sequoia sempervirens. The sequence continues at coordinate 37,841 of VDFB02370550.1, read as the reverse complement.
GTCACCCATCCCAATACTATTTTGACTCAAGTGTGTTTGAGCATGGAGTTTCCCACAATATCAAGCTCAGTCAGCTTGCTACCCCATTTGCAAAACCTTCAGCAAGTGTTGTGCCTTATGAACCATTCATTATAGAGCCCCTTTGGCTCATCCATTGACAAGTAGGTGGCATTTTTTGCATTGTGTGAAATAATGATACTTTATGAGGATTCAGTTGTATAGTTTTAAGTGAAATTCATTGACCCATATTTCATCAGTAATGGTTCACAATCCATCTCTCATAAGCATGAATGGTCCATTTAGCACTCATTGCATCTAGGTGATGCTCACTAGGGTAAAGCATTGGGACTTCTTAGGAGGTCACCCATCCTAGTACTACTCCGACTCAAGTGTATAACTATGGAGTTTTCCCTGAGATCAAGCCCGCATAGCTTGCTATTCCATTTGCAAAATGTTCACCAAGTGTTGTGCCTTATGGACCATTCATTATAGAACCCCTTTAGCTGATCCATTGGCATGTAGGTGGTATTTTCATAGTGTGTCAAAAAGACTATGTACTTGTCAAAGAAAATATCACAAAGCCTATTGGAAATTCATTATAATTAGCCAAGCGTGATGAAAAATACCACCTACTTATCAAAGAATAAAAGTATCAAATAAGTCTCGGATAAACTAAAATGAATAGGGAGGGGAACATAAAATGTGTAAACTAAGAATTTACAACAAAAGACCAATTACTTTCAAATGAAAATGAGCTCATAAATGGGAATAGAGAGAGGTTTAAAGGTTGGAATTCATCACCACACACCTGCTACCAATCCATTGGACCACTTTGATCAAATAAGCCTATTGGAATTCATTAACTTTAGCTAAGCATTTTGACAATTCAATTTTTGTGGGAGAAATAGAAGAACCAAACATGTTGTCAATTCACCATCATCAAGAGCAAAGATAGGCAACTCAAGTCATCTAGGTCATCCATGTGTCACCTCAATAGAAGGCTCAAGAATAGCAAATCAATGGTGGCAACTATGCACAAAACAGACAATGGCTAAATTGAAGGTAATCTATCCTAAAGGGTGAGGATGGTGTCATTTGTTAGGAGTAAGGATAGCCATCAAAGTGGTGCAGCAATCCACAAACAACAATTAACAAGATTCACATTTTCCATAAATCAATGAATTATCAATCAATTTCAAGAATACAAGCAGCTCATCACCATTTCACATTTTGAATGATTGCAATACAAGATTACTTGGGTATCATATTTATCGATTTGGAGGCACTTAACTAACTTAAGCTGGTGCATGACCCCTACAAGCATGCACAAGTGGTCCATAAAAAATGAGAGTATTATGATGTCCCAAGAGTATCAAGTTCCCTCTAGAAGTTGAGAGATTTTAGTAAGGCTGGGCAGAAATTACCTCCTCAAATTTGTCAATTAAGGAATTCAAGAATCGTCATAAAGCATCATAATTTGACACACTGCAAAAAATAAGGACTCTCAAGTTTACTCCCCAATGGGGCACCCCTTTCTGTGTGGGCACATTATTTTACGATATTTACTAATAATAAATAATTCAACTAGACTTAGGACTTACAAGGTGTACAACCCAGTCCTAACAATCTCCTGCTTGTATACATTGCAAGAATCATAAGGGGTTCTCAACATAGTGAACTGAATGGGGCTGATCCCCATAGACATCTTACACCATTTGAACTTTGTTGTGCTTCTGGGATTTGCCAATACATTTTCAATGTGCATAGAAGTATCCACCTTCTTGGCCATAACCTTTTTGTCCTTTGCCATATCTTGAACAAAGTGATATTGCACATCTATATGCCGAGCTCGCGCATGAAAGATTGGGTTCTTTGCCAAGTTGATGGCACTTTGATTGTCACACTGAATGAACATTGTATCTTGACTCAACCCAATGTTCAAACACAATCTTTGAATTCAAACTGCCTCCTTATGAGCATAAGTAGCTGCCATATATTCTTGCTTTGTCGTTGCAAGAACAACCTCCTATCTTTTGCTCATGCAACTGATCTATTGAACAAGGTAAAGATGTACCCTCTGGCAGAGCTCATGCTATCTACATCTCTTGCCCAATTAGAATCCACAAATTCCTATTCAAGTTGGTCCTCCTTGATAGCAAATTGAACCTTCCATTGTGTCTCAAAGATACTTAAGGGTCCTCTTCACTGCAGTCCAATTTTCCTTTGGTGGATTGGACATATACTTGCTTAGGACTCCCATTGCTTGGGGCAATGTCTAGCTTGGTGCAAACAATGACATACTCAAAAATTTTTTCACATAGGAATGGGAATACTCATTGGTTTGTAGTCTAACATCCTGAGTCATTGCAAAACAAAGTTAAGATACTTCCTTTGGCTGATCCAAAAATTTCTGTTACCTCTATCCCTCCTAGGCTCCATCCTTGAGATAAACTTAATTGCCTCCATATCCTTCATGTCAAATTGTAAAGAAAATCGAGTTTTAAGAGTCCTAGTTGTTTCCTTACTACTATCATTTAACATATCATCAACATAAAGAACAATAATAGTAAATTGATCACCTACCCACTGAAAGTAAACACAATGATCTAAATTTTGTTATCACTTTGTGGGGGATTATTTCAGACTATCTAGGAATTTCTCTAACCTACAGGACATGTCCTCCTTAACCTTCACCACAAAGTGCATTCATTTGTAACATGTAGATCTCCTCCAAATCCCCATGCAAGAAAATTGTCTCAACATCCATCTGTTCAACCTCAAAGTCAAACTCAATGACAAATAACATAAATTTAATAGATGTAAGCTTCACAACAAGAGAAAAAATCTTAACAAAATCAATTCCCTCTACCTAGGAATAGGCCTTAGCCACTAACCTTGCCTTGTACTTCTCGATCTTGCCATTAGAATTGATTTTTTTCTTGAAAACCCATTTGTAGCTAGCTAGTTTCCTATCTTTAGGAAGCTTTACCAAGTCTCATGTATTGCTCTTCTCTAGCATAGTCATCTCCTAATTCACAGCCTTCTTCTAGGACCTCTTGTTTGCAGATTACATGTCCTCCTTAACAATTCTAGGTTCATCATCATTAGTAGACAAAGCAAAAATGCAATGGAAATTGGGTGGAATGCACCTTTTTGGTTGCTTTCTTTGCCGAGTGAAATTCCTCATGGGTGGGGTTTAGGGTTGCTCTTCTTCCTCTAAATATTTTGGTTCGCTCTTTGAATCAATCTCCTCATTAGCTCCATCTTGAATCATTGTTCAACGTCAAATGCAATCTCCGTAGTCTTTGGCTTGATTTGCACCAATATTTTATCAAGGCTTAGAAGAAGATTTGATCTTCCTAAAGATCACTTTCCAACTATTCACTGTCTTTCTAGTCTCAAGATTTCAAGATTTATATTCTTTGACTCCATCACTATACTCATTGGAGATACACTTATTTGCATTGAAATCTAACTTAGATCTTTTCTCTCTGGTCTCATGTACATATGCCTCACAACTGAAAATCTCAGTGCTCACATCTTTTTCTTGTAATTTCTTATTCAAATTGGCTCTACTAAGTTGTCTTATGCCTTGCAATGTCACATTCTTTGTAAAAGTTGTTGAACTTTGATGAATATGCCTCTCCACCATTAACTGTTCTCAACCTTGATTTTCTTCTTTGTCTGGTTCTCTACACGAGCGTTGAACTCTTTGAACTTCAAGAAGACCTTAGATTTATGCTTGAGGAAGAACACCCATGATTTTTTGGAGAAGTTACCAATGAAAGAAACATAATACATGAATTTTCCAAGTAAAGAGATATCAACAAAATCAAATACATTAGTATGAATCAAATTCAAAATCCCTACAAATCTAGTAGAGCTCAAGTAAAATTTATCACAATTTTGTTTTCCATAAATATGATGTTCACAAGTTTTTAGATTTCAAGGCCCTTAGCTCTTTCTCACCAATGTGGCCCATATTCTGATTCCACAACATAGCCTTTTCAGCAAGAAACTTCTTGTTCTTAGAAATGGGAACCATAGAACTATTACATTAAGTGGTACTGACATCAAGATAAATAGAGTTCCAACATGATCTCGCTTAGCCAAAACCATTTCTCTATGCACCATCATGCATCTTGTCTTACTGAAGACTATTTACATAGCCACATCATTATCATGCTTATTGGCAATAGGTTCCTTGCCAAACTTGGAATGTGCATAACACTAGAAAGGGATTTGGTCTTCCCATCTTCAAAAGCAATCACAATCTGGCCATGATCAATGATCTTGAGAGATGAGTTGTCTCCCAAATAAACTTTCCCACCATTAATTTTTACCAATGGAGTGAGTTCTAATAATAGTATAATCTCCATGCAAGATTATTATTTTGGTCCTTTTTTGTTTACTTTTCATAATAAATATTCCAAACATGGTTTCTATTTGCAAGGTAAGTGGGATGAGGTACCTATAAGGAGTTGCATGTTGTTGGGTTGTTGAGGCTTGTTTAGCCCTTTTGGAGAGATGCAACGAACTGTTCCTCTTTGTTACTGTTGTAAGGGAATGATTCTTTCACCAGATTCATTTAATAAATGTCTTTGTGGCAGCTGCAAATGATTTCTATGACTTTGCTTATTGTAGCACCTTTCTTAGTTGCTCAATTATTGCACCATTATACCTTCCAAAAGTACATGAACTTTTACTGAGTTGGCCATTCTGTGGGGTGATGAATTGATTTAAATCACCATGGATTCTACCTCCAGTGAACAACCTTGGCTTTACCAAGGGATTTCAAAAGCATCAAGGATTGCAAATTGAAGAACGATCATTCTACCAAGGGATTTCAGTGTTTGTTCTTTTGACCAGAAAATAAGATTAAAGTTTTTTGACCAAGAAATAATAAAATGAAAATTATTTTCAAACTGTGGCTCTATAAAATCTGTGTATTTTTTTTAGAAGAAAAAGAAATAGGAACATTTTTGGCTAAGTTACCGGGTTCTTCACTTTTGCCCCCTGTACTTGTGTGGGTCTCTTACGGGTCTTGGTTCCTTACTGGTTCGCCTCAGGGTTCTCCTAGAGTCCTTCTCGGGTTGCCTAAGAAGGACCTTGGGTGAACTTGGGCCAAAGCCAGTCAAACCCAGGGGTACCCAAGGGTTGCCCCAAAAAAAAGGTAGGAAAAAGAGTTACTTTTTAAAACATTTTTATAAACAAAAAAATTCTTGTGTACATAATTTCGCCCTTAAGTGACAAAATTATGAATATCATTGACTTAGACGTATATTTTTGCATTGGCAATTATGAATATCATTGTTTTATATTATATAACATAAATTTTGTAATACATACATACATACATACATATACATATTTCCCGTACCCATACCTATACTTGCACCCATACCCAAACTGGTAACTTAGATTTTTGGATGAGGTTACATTGAAAAAACTTGTAAAAAATGTTTGATAATATTTATGTGAAAGATTTGTTGGAATATGTTCTAAAAATATTAGCCACAACAAATGCACATATAGAGATAGAGACGGAGATCACTTTTTTGCTATGTTACCCCAAGTTTCTAGGATGGGGATGGTAGGGGACGAGGGGACACGTATCGTGGATGGGGATGTGAGGGAGGCCAATTTTTAGGGGACTTTAAGGGACGACTATTAAAAATAGGGAAAATTTAAAAAACATAGAAAATTTCAAATATTCATATGATAAGGCAATCATCATATATATCATAGAACCTTAACACATAATATTAGAGTTCAATTGATATTTTCATTTCCTAGAAAGCAACATAAATCTACCTTTTTGGCTTCTCAAGTTTTATTTAATGTCACAAGCTGGATGAAATGTGTTGAAATGCAGCATAATAAATTGTCTTTACCTCATCTTTGTCGTGCTTATTCTGAAAATTCACTTGAGCTTGTGAATTTATCTCTATATTTTAGTTTCATTCACTTAGTTATTAGGTATTCAGTCTTGACTCTTCGTTGACAAAAAATTTGGTGATCATGTAGAAAACTTGATATTTCAAATTCCCTGATCAGGCTCATGCCCTCATATTCAATCTAACTGTTTTGGCTGATATTGAGATGATGTGCTCATGAAGGAATAGTATAGAACTTCACATCAATATTCCTTCAAAAGCTCTATTAAAATTTCTCGCCATCCATCATTCAGAAACATTCTATCAAACATTCCTTATAGCATGCTAGTTCTCTAGTTATGTCTTCCACATTGAAATTCCGAGAATAAGTAGATCAATTGAGAAGGTTGCAGCACAAGCACTGTAATAGTCAAATCTGAAGTAAAGATAAAACGTTGGGTTGAGATTTAAAGCAAAATTGCTGTCCAATATTACAATAATAAGAGAGTAGGATCAGCAGAAGGTTAGGTCTGATACTAATGAGATGTGTGTAGGCTGTTCAAATTGTAGACTTACAATGGTTGTTATCAAAATTATAACTAATAGTGGGATGTTGTGTCTATAGAGAAGTTCCAAACATAATATTTTTAATAGTTTAAAAAAAATAAATGAAATCATAACTTGCTAGGCCGTTAGTCCCTTGCCATTTCCAACTTATTGATAGACGTCCCCAAGACGTTTCTGAATTTGGCTGGTGAATTGGGGACAGCTAGGGGACATTTCCGAGGCATCCTCGTGTCTCTGAGATGTTTCCGATTGAGGACGCCCCTAAATATGCCGGGTATGCATCCCCAGGTAACATAGATTTTTTGTGATAAAAATATACACCAAGTATTTGTTGAATATTTTCCTTCAAACCATGGGTATAAAATGTGAATCACTTCTTAGTGTTCTTCTGTAATGTCCCCTTCTTGTTCATAGCTAGTTTGAGTTTCCTTTAGCTTATTCCTATTCCTATAGGCTAAATGGATTGTTGGTTTGGGAACTTTGGTGACTTGAGATGATTTTTCTGGGTATTTTCTAGTGGTGATGACTATTTTTAGTAATTTACTATCTTCAATGAGCTTAATATTTTTAGTAAGTTCTACTTGAGCTTCTTTTTGGCCAGTTTGGAGTTTGGCTCACTTACTATTTTTAGTAAGTGCTATATAGTCATTGGTCTCGACTCCTATTCAGTAGTAGTGCAGAGTTTCCATTCTTGGCAAGGGTGAGGTTCTCAATGGTTAGAATTATTATTGGTTAATTTGTCACTTAAGTCAATAAAGTTGCTTTTTTAATAAAGTGAGGAAATAAGCATGGGTTATTAAAGGACCCCTTGGCCTAGTTGATCAACGTTGTTTTAAAAGAGGGGACAATGTACTTTAAGTGGACACCTATAATAAAGGTTTATTTCATAAATTTTAGGCAAATATTGTGCCCCCAAAAGTGGACGACCCCTTTGAGGTAATATTTGATTATATTTTAAAATGTTAAAGTAATGTGGAAAAAGGCAAGGATGGGCGTGGGGTCTTTGGAGGGAAAAGCTTTTTCAGATGTTGGTTGCCCTATTTCCTCTCTCCACTTCTACTTAATCAGCCATTGAGCTCTCATTTGGTTATGGAGGATTTGACAACTTAAGGAGACTCCGCTGGATTGTTTCCAGAACTTATACATTGTTGGTTGAGGACGGAAACCCTCTCCTTTTGTTGCTGGTTTCAGTGGTGAAAGACCCACCCTAGCTGGTTGGAGTGATTCTACCTCAGGAATCACCATTGTTTTCAGAAGATTGATCATTCTAGGGTTTCTAATATGAAGATTTTTTTAGTGTTTTGATGTGGGTTCAAAGATTTTGTTGTGCTTGTTGATTTGCTTTTTTTGGGTGATGATTAGAGTTGTTAAAGATGCTTTAACAGAGGTCTGATTTACACTTCCAGAATTCTAGAAACTCGCTTTTCATAGTGGCTAGAAGTGCCAAATTGTTCATAGCTTTGTGGTTGATCGAGAACTCGTTCTGGGTATTGTTGCAAAGGAATCCTCACAGCTGGGTGCCACATTTCAAGCCTTCATTTGCAAGTTTTGGTGGAGTTCTGATTTTAGGGAGAAAATCGCTCCTCCTAGGGAGCCGTGCCACTTGGGAGTTGTGCATAATCAGGTCCGCTGTTGTATAGACCTGCAATCTGCCTTCTATAGCATACATGCAGCTGTCCGTTGAAGATTAAGAGCTTTGGTTGGTTGGCCTACATCGCAGCTTGGTTTGGGTGCAACATTTGAATGTATTGCTGGTCATTTTATGTCTGTAAGAGCTTCATTTGGGACTGTTATCAGGTCTGCAAATTATTTTAATAATTATGGTTTCATTGGATGTTATCATCAATATATGTTGTAATGATGCAATATATGAAGATAATGTATTTTCATGATTGATTTCCTTCATTGCTATGTTATGAATGAATGTCATGTTATGTTGCAAACACTTGAATGCAAAACAAACCCGCACTTTACATTACACTCAGCAAATCAAATCAAAAAAATCAGGGGTGGTCATTACATCTTCATACAGAACAACCCATTTGTGAATTTCTGCTTGGAAGAACTTTCCATTCTGATCTGAATTTGTTTGCGAATCTTATTGCACTTTGGTATTTCTGCTCTTGCAAGGAAGTATAGAAAGAGTAATACTTTGTAGTTTGTTGCATTACAAGGATGGGTTTTTTAATATTTTTGCTGCCTATGGCTGTGTCTTTGTTCGTGGTGTTCAAAGCAATGTTCTGTAGGGTATTTTTTATCATATGAAAGTATACTTCATTTAAAGGTTGTGATGAGCCTCAATGCAAGGAAGAGCATTGTGGAAGATGTTATCTTCTTATTTACTGTCCTTTCAACCAATTCTTTGTGGCCTTTCAAATTAACAAACATCATGGTAGTTTGAGCACATAAATTTTTATGTTTTCCACCATTTTAAGCCATCAAAATAGGATGACATGAAGAGCTGCTCTTGAACATTCACCATTCCTCGTTCAACCATGAATCTTCATTCATTTGATTGATGTAAATAGGAAACCATGTGATAAAGGAAGGCAAAGGTATGTTCTGGTGTCCATCATAGGAAGAAATGAATCACCGTACAGTATGTTCTGGCTTTCCTAATGGTTTAGCCCTTCCTAATCCCTTTCTAGGTTCCTAAAGTTGGCTTATGTCTTGTCAAGGTTCATGGATGTTTAGGTAGTTGGAAGAAACCACTTATGAGGCATGATTCTTGTGTGCTTCAGCTCTTGAATTATTCTGCTCATCATCTTAGTTGGTTGAAGCACATGAAATTTCTTCATATGTTTTAAGTGTTGGAGAAAAATCACTAAAGTTTGCGCCATACTTGTCTTACTTGACCCACTAAAGCAAAAACCCAATTTAAAGCACGCGAAGAGTAAAATCAAATGCCTCTATATGAATGCTATTCACTATTTCAAGCTCAAATAAATTGATCCTTGATATTTGCAGCAGAATAGGGTTTTCTTTTTTGTCTTTTGTAGGAGTCAGCAGTTTTCAGCAGTGTTTCATGGAGTTTTCTGACGGGGGACCAAGGGCCTAAGTTTTGGGGGGGGGGGGAAGCTGGGGCGATGCTGATATACATATAGTACTTGAAAAAATAGTTATAAAAATGTATAAGAATTACAATGTTGAATTTACAAATGAAACTTTGGCAAATTACTAATTAAAATTTAAAATCTTAAATATTATAATACTATTAATACTACTTAACAATTAAGTTATCATTTATTAAAATTGAAGTTTGAACAATGGAAATGTCGAATTCGAATTTTATATTCAAGATTTCATAATGATGATTACAATAAGTACAATGATGTCAAAATAACAAAATGGAGTGAAGTGAGGTTTCTAATCATCCCCAAACTCCTCATCACTAGAACTGTTGGAAATGGACACATGGTCAAGCTCCGCCAAACTAATACCAACCAGCCCTGCTTGTGTAACTGTAGCATCCTCATCAATTTGTGCTGACTTCTCTGGCTCTACATCCCACCATGATGTTGGACTCTCTTTGTACACAAGTGTCTTGTGGTCAATGAGACGCAAAGCACTATGTATAGCCACAAGCTTCTTTGCTCTCCTAGAGGTAAGTTTGTTCCTCTTAAGAGAGTGGATGAAACTATAAGTAGACCAGTTCCTCTTAGCAGTTGAAGAACTAGAAACCTAATATAGCAATCAAATGGCTAGAGTGATAGTCAAAGAAATCGGTCCATGGAAATTCCGCCACAAAATTGGGTCCTCTTGTGCCATAGTTGCCATATCCATCTTGGCTGCCTCAGAATAACTCCTAAGAGTGGCAAATTTTGTCCACTCATTACGAATGATGCTGACCTCTATAGGAACATACATCTTTTCAATGGCCCCAAAGAACCTTGCCTTCACCTCAACATCATGTAAGGGTGTAACTCTACCAAGCCTTTGCTTGTACCACTTGGGGTTCAATGCATAGGCAACCATGTGCAAGGGAGTGTTGAGCTTCTCCCATCTCCGATGAATGATTGGCTGAATGTGCTCATTATAGAATGCTAATGTGGGGTCCTTCTCTCGCACAACAATCCTCATTTGGTTAAGCATACTATCAATGCACTAATACACCTCTCCAAGGTTAGGTGCATTGGCATCCCCATATCTAATCACTTGGAAGATTGAAGTAATTATGGAGACTATATTTTGCATCACCCCAAAAAACATCGCTCTTCACTACATCCTTCACTCTCTTCCCTTGCTTTGTCTTGGGCTTAGGCACCGATTCCATTTTGCTGTCATAACCATTAGTTGCAATGCCTCTTGCAATTCAAGTATTCTCTCCAAGAGAATGAAATAGGATGCATATCTAGTCTCGACAGGTTTTAAGAACTCCTCCTTAGAGAAGCTCTTGAAGAGTGCATGTGAAGTGTGGTGGTTGTAGAGAAACATTTGCACATCTCTAACATCGTCGACCATTGCTTGTATCCAATCAATCTTTCCCATGTCCTTGAGTGCATTATTCATGGCATGCATACAATAAGGAGTCCACCAAATGTGTCTATAAGTTGTCTCAATCAATTTCCCCACAACTTTGCACACATGGGCTGCATCTATTACTACTTGGACCACATTTTGTGGCCCAACTTCCTCAATATCATCCTTGAGGATCTGAAATTGAAATTCGGCGCGATGTCCTGAACAATTAATTACCTTAAAAAAATATGGGCCCTCTACACATGTAACCATGATATTGATGAGTGGATGATGCCTAATGTCCATCCACCCATCCATGACTATATTGCATTTACTTTGCACTCAACATTCCTTCATTTTCTCCATTAACACATCTATCTTGGAATAGTTCTTATCCAAGATTGTGGTCCTCAATTTTGTCTCCCTTGGTTGCACATGTGACGGTCCTCCCCTTGCTACCATCGACATCATCTCCTTATAATAAGGAGATTGAGCCACATGGAATGGAATGCCATGGGCAAAGAAGAATTTTCCAACGACACCATTGACATCATCTACATCATCCTTCAATTGCAGATTGAATAATTCAGCTATTGGGTTACCACTACTAACATCACTTGTCAACTTGTGTTTCCCCCTAGTCTCTATTGCATGGGCCCTTGAAGAAGAACCTAGCATATGTGCAACTTGCTTTTGCAAAGTAGAAGTAGAATTGTGTGGCTGGCCTAGATGACCCTGCAGCGTATGAGACAAAGTAGCAGATATAGGTGTTGCTGCATTGTCTTCATTGACACCCCATAGCTTATATATCTCAACTCTCTATTTCAAGTTTGTTGGTCTCCCCAAAAACTTACATGCTTCCACACCTTTTCCTTGGATATGAAGGAGGTGGGCATTAACTCTGATAATGCTGCCAAAAAATTCAAGGCCACAAAAGTGGCACTTCCACAACCTTGTGCCCCTAGATGTCCCAAGCTTGCTTGGTAATTTTGTTAGAAATTGTTTCAAAAGAGACTTATGATCGAAAGGACGATTAGAATACTTTTCCAATAATGTGGAGGGGCAATTAATACTTTCAGCTGCACTTGCCATGGAACTAGTGGTTTGAATTTGAATGTCATGGCCACCCCTCTCAGTCTTAGTGTCGGCCTTAGGTATATAATCGGATTTAGTACTTTCATGGTGAACCTCAACCTCATCCTCACTCATTTCATGAGAAGTCATTGTGACACTGCAATAAACAATATAAAATTTATAAGTTTATAATTCTAAAATTAAAATTCAAACTATGCATTCAAAGGATTAAGACAGAGATTTTCTTTTGTTTTCCTTACTTCAGATCACACGAAGCGCACAAGTAGAGGATACATAAATAAAAGTCGTTGCTCTTGATCTTTGTCAACCAAGGATTTCACCTTTGTTTTTCTTACTTTAGGTCACACGAAGCGCAAAAGTAGAGTATACACAAAAGTTTCAGCCTAGTTTGACAAACTTGATTTTTTTTTTAAATTTCGATGTTGAATTTTGATAACAATATGAACAATGAACAATGAAACTTGCAATAAATCAGTGAATATGCACATGCAGCCATGTCTACGAGATCATGAATAGAATTAAAATTTGAAAATGAAACTAAGAAAAAAACAAAAACAATTCAAAAAACTTTAAAACAGTCATAGAATCCTACCTTGTGCTTGAAAAATCCTTCCAACTTGGTGTGGAATCCCTTTTCTTCCTCTTCTTTTTGCTCTTTCTCACCCCTCTTGCTCTTGCAGCACTTTAATCATACTCTTTCACTCCACACACTCTTGCTCCTCTTCAATCTAGCTGTTGAAATCAAATTGGGAGTCATTGTTGATGTTTAGCAGCTTCGGGCTCAATTCTTCCAGCCTCGAATGAAGATATAATTTATTTATATGTGTTAATGGCAACTTTACTTTGGCCGACCTTCCTTGTATCATTCTTCCTTGGCCGACCTTCATTGTAATTTAATTATTATTATTTGTATTTATTCCTTGATGGCTGACCTAGTCATTTGTCAAGGTGCGACCTATCTAGCAATGTATATAGAAGGTCACTTTCCTTCATTCAAGCATCAAGAAAAGTTCGATCTCCTCCATTAAGTGCGAGTTCTTCAAGAAGAGTAGTGCAAATTCATATAGGAGCAGATTGTGAGTCTATTCAAGTGCAGATTGAAGGGCAGATTATTAGTGTGTGTTACAGCCATTGCTAGTGCTGTTTATTGGCCTTGTATGTGGCCTCATTGTAAAGATACTTGTTGCCATTGCTCATATATATAAGAGACATATTTGTTGCTGGGTTCTTCTCCCTCAAGAGGAGGGTTTTCCCAGGGTATCTGCTGTGTTATTGTGTCTGATTTTGAATTATTTTTTCTGTGCATTACATCTGATCATAAAACTAACAGTCATAATATGGAATTTGGAGTGTTTTATATAGTTTATGGGGCATTGGTGGGGCCCATTGGCCATTAGGGTTCGGTCCTAGGCACTTATTTCAAAAGAAAGAGTTTTTTATTTTTCAGTCACTTTATGGACTGGCGGTTGTGGGAGTCTTTTGGGCATCCTCGGGACGGTCGAGGGACACTAGGCCGTCCCCGAGATGTCTTGGTGGTGCCCTTGCTGTCTCGGTGGCTGACGGTGTGGTGGGGGGATGTCTCCTTGGTGTCCCCACGTCCCAGGAATGTCCTTGTCCCAAAACGCTTGGTTTTCAGGGGGGACACGGCCTCGTGGTTCATTGGTTTTCAGTGCCTTTGCAAAGAAGATATCAGCAGCATTCTTCTCATTTTCTGCTTTTCTCCAGATCTTTTCCTTGCTGCTATATTGTTCTAGATTGAGTTTTCATCATAATGGTGGCTGGTTCCCACTTTCAGCAGGATATTTTGTCAAATTTTTACATCCTAACAGCAAGGGCAGGATTACTTTTCAGCAGTGGAGTTGCGTGAGCATATAATTGAGCCTATAACAATTTTGTTCAATAGTTTACACAATGTGCAAGACACTCTACTTGGCCTCATGAACAGCTTGGACTTGTAGATGGATGAAAGGATCAAAGTTGAAAGACACTTGGTCACTAGGTTGATAGAGAGTGGGTTAATTTAAGCTGCTTCTTTTCTGGATACCTTGTAATCATTGGATTTGGTGATAACATGTGCTCAACACTACAATTCAAGAACTAGACAAGTCATGTCTTTGGATAATCGGGTGGTGTGCAAATTGGATGCTGAAATGTTGGATCTAACTTTAGGGTCGTGGCCTTTGAGGATACCAAATTTGTTGATCTTAAAGATTGTACAGCCCAATGGAACAATAGTTTGCAAGGTTGTCAAAAGGAGCTTGCATGCAAGTGGTTACTTGAATCCAAGAGACCTAATTGGATGCCAAAGATTTTGTATTGGAATGATTTGTAAGAGGAACTTGGCTTGATGATTACTATGTTGAATAGGGTGATAGGATGTTCGGAAGCTTGAACATTCAAAAGTCATTTGTGAGGGGAAGAGATACATTGATTCGGGTCATCTCATCAACAATAGTATTTATACCCAATTGATAAACTTTTCTCAGACCAAATCCTTTCACATGGTGTCCCATTTAGTTTACTCACCGGTTCAAGCCAAGGCGTTCATAGTGTTAGATAAAATTTAGGCATAGGGCTGCTTTTTCAGGCAACAACCCATTGAGACCCATCTCATACATAGTTCCATCACAATAGCAGATACAAATTTTCTTCAAGCTTCACGTTAGATAAGAAGGCAATACCCAAATTTGATTTCCAATCTCTATTAGGTTGTGAGTTTGGTCAAATAATTAAGAAGGGCTACACTAGTATTGCAGTTGATAGAAATTGCTATTCCTTGAGGGAGTGATCCTAGAAGATGTTAACAATAGAATAGATGATTCAGATACATGCTGCCCCTCAAATGGATAAACATGATGATACTTATATCCTCAAGAAAGTAGTGTAATATAAGAATGTATTTCCAATAAAATTGGAAGACAATAACTTGTTGCAGGCAATTAAAGACACTTTGGTGAATGACATTGATCAAATTTGTACCTCACGTATGAGATTATAGGTCACCATTGTGGTTGAGATTCCTTTACCTTTTGAAGAGTGAGGAAAGATCTCCCAAGTTAACATGTGGACTGCCTTTAGGGCAGCCTTTGAAGGCTTTTCTTCTAACAAAATTTGTGACTCAATGGAATCATTTTATTAGTGTTTTGATTTGACCCTACTAGAATGACACTAACCAAAACAACATGTAAGGATAAACCTTTCTTTGAATCAGAAGGGGAAGATCTCTTATAACAAAACTAATTCCTAGAATTTTAAACAATCTTTGGTTTTTGGTACACAATACAAACAAACACCCTGTGTTTTTGGTTCTCAGTCAAGGGTTCAAGGCTTCTTAGCACTTCTATTCCAGACTCGAGAATTCAATTTTTTTTATTCAAAGCTAACAGTAACACCTACAACAGCTAACAATTGTTTACATTCTCTAGCTAGAAGCAAAGACTAAAAATAATGAGTACAACACAAGAATTGAATTAGGTTGAAAACAATAGACAAGAATTAATAAATTCAATATTACAAATTGCATAGAAAGCTACAAAACCCACATTAATGCAAACTGCAATTCAAAGCGTGCAACAATCATTAATTAATAATTTCTATATACAATGTCAACATGGGACAGCAAAAGAACTTGAACTATAATATTGGCAGCAATTTGGCAAAAAATTACCATTTGCTAAAATCTAGGTACATAAAACACTTATTTATAAGTGTCTACATTATTTTGCATGCAATTTATTCAAGATAAATAAGAGACATATTAAAGTTCCAATGCTAAAAATGGTTTTCTTGCAATTGAAGCAAATGCTCAAAATAAAAAATATTCTTTAAATACATTATCATCCCTTGGATAGACTTGACTAAATATATCACATTTCTAAGATAAACCTTCTAAAAGGTTATCTATGAATATCGCTCCTCTAGTAATAACGACAGCTGAAAAATTACTAGTTTGATACTTGGCTCCTCTTAGTGGTCTTGATGTAGCTCCTTCATTTCAACCATGACGGATCCTCAAAAGACTCTTGTAAGTCTGATGACTGTTGACAACTTGCTAAACAATCATGGTGACTTGAATGGCATTATTCTTGATAATGCACTTACGAACACTTGTTGATATTGCAAAATGTGGTTCTTTGGTATCATAAGGCTTGTCATAGATGACCTTTGAGAATCTTTCCTTGGCATAACCTGAAATATCTCTCTTAAAAGTTTTCGGCACTTCCACAGATTTATTATTTTTTAATTTTCTGGCAATTCTATATTTTTTTTGGTTTTCTTAGTTGCAAACTTAAATGAATAAATGCTGATTTAACTTTACTTTTTGATGAATAAGGAATTCACAAAACAAAACTGAAAGCACTGCTTAAATATTATGTAATAAAATTCACATAACATAAATGAGAACCTGATTGCAAATTCCCTTTGATTGCTGTGCTGGCAATTAGATCTGTCACATCACCCTTTGTGCTACAATCTCCATTTTTTAATGGCAGTTACTCTTTTTTTGTTTGTTTTTTTTGCCTTTGAAGTTCTTCCTTGTGCTGGCGGCCAGGTGTAAAGTCCACCGAAAATTCATTTATCAGCAGCACTTCACCTTCAATTGTTATGTGGCAGGTTTGGAGGGATCAACGTCCAATCCCAAGTCAAAGCAACTCTTTTAATTTTCTGAAATATTCCCTTTCAAATGGTGAATGGCTAGGTGTAAGTGTTGGGTGGCTGGTAAAAATAAATCCAGAGCTGCGTTTCTTTTTCTATGATTTGTTTGAAGACTTTCCTTAAGGACTTTGATGTGGTGGCTGGTCCCACAACCCCCTTAGAGATCAGCAGCTGCAATTGCAAACTCCTTTCCATATGTGAATCTTGTAATTGCATATGGTGTGGCCAATTTAGTCCTGCTAAGCAGCAGCTAGAATAATATAGATAGGTATTATCCTTCAACTAATCTTTGCAGTGACTTTCAACAAGCTAAAATATTCCTATAATCTGGCACGGCCAGCATGCCTGTAAATTCATGAATCTTCTAGAAGTTCTTGCATTCAGCACAAAATTGACCTTTGTATGAAGCCAACAATGGGAACCTGTCTTCAAAGTAAAAGCTGAACCAAAGCTTTGCAACAAGGGTTTCTGGAAATTGATGATGAATAGAATGAATTCCTTATTCCAATAATTACTTTTTTATTCTTTTCCATCCAACCCTAAAATTAATTAAAATTACTTTTAATTAAATATTCCTTCTTTTCCTTCCAACGTAATTAATTACCTTTTAAATAATTAAATATAAATCATCCTTTAATTTTCCTCTTTTCAATAACCTAAATATTTAACCATTTAATAATTTAATTATTCTCTGGACAACCACCAAAGTTATGGAAAATATTAGAAAGCCCGAACATGGATTTTCACCACACCGCCAATACTTTAAGTGTATAGGCAATCAATCTATATGAAGGTGTGTTGGAATGGACTGGAAAAGGGACATGACATAACTACTTGATGAAACTCCTCACGAAAAATCATCAATCTTGGAGTGTTTTGGATGAAGAATGAAGGAAATGATAAGGTTCCTTGTAATGACCGAAAATCCTTTGAGAACTGTTACAAACTTACAACACTTCCTTTCTTTTGTTAATGAAAGTAATCTCCAAACCCTAACTGCCTTGTGCCAAATCTGCAGACTTCATGTTACAAAACCCTAGGGCAGGAAAATATGAAGGGCAAGGAACAATGCTAGAATCTTTTGTATGTTGTTATAGCTCTCTTATCAATGCTGGATGTCTGATGAACACTCTCCAAAAGATTGCAAATCTTTCACAACTTGCTGAAAACTACAATAAAATTACTTTTCTTTCTTGCAAAAATGGAAAGAACAAGACCAGTCCTTGTGTGGGAATGCACCAATGGTCTGGGACTCATTTAACACTTTTAAACCTATGCTTGTTGTGGCATTATATTGTAGTGGCGTGTGCTCAGGATCTATGTGTTTGTTTTTGAGTTTTTGCAACTCCTAGCACTCTACCTTGTAATGGTGCATGTCTGAACATTGAATTGCCCATTTTTGAATCTTCTGAACATTTTCAGCATCCTTCCTTCTAGTGCGCTTCTTTGGATTGACACCATTTTCTATGTGCATAATTTTTGGATCATATTCACCTAGGCACACGCTTCGAGTCAAACTTTCCATTTCTGATCTGTTTTGAAAACTTGAGTTTCCGCCATTCCTTGTGTGTATTCTGCTCTTGTGATGATTACAGCTCACTAAAAACTACTGTGGTGAGGGCAAATGATCTGAGATCTGCTTACAGCTTTGCTGTAGGTGCTCACAATGGCAATCAATGAAGCTCCAATTGAAGACACAAGCTGCTGAAGATGTTTCAATCTGCTGAATAAGGTTGCTACGAACGCCTACTGCAAAATCAGCCTCCCCTTAAAAAATAAAAGTCTGGAATGAAATATAATGCCCAAGCATACTTTTATGGAATGAAAACAACTCTATTTCCAGCACTTTGGATCCTCCCTCTCTTGCTCATATCACCACATGCTTAAACTATTCATAAGTGTTTTTTGCTTTTGCAAAACAAAGTGTTATTGAGAATGGCTGAGAGTGCTTTAAGGATCATCATGTCATTTTATGTTTTATAGAATTTCTTATAAAAGTGTGTGCTTGGGCATTAGAGGGTGCTTTTGTTAAGTTCATATCTTAAATGTACACTCCCTTATGAGGTGTGTGCTGCTGCATAGGACACCCCTTTTTGAATTAAGCTTCTCTTTTGTTTGACTGCGCTCCAAACGTGGAGTTGTCCTTTTTGTTTTGTAGTTGAACTTTGCCCATTCCTTCATATAGAGCACACTTTTCCACTTATGCACCTTTTTCTTGTGTTTCAAAATTTAACTTTTGGTACGTCTCTTGTTTAGTCACACACTTTTTCATTTGCACCATTTTTTGTTATGCTTTTAACTTGACTTGTTCACACTTTGGAGGGACATGGTACTTGCAATTGTGTGTCCAATTTTAATGTTTTCCACTTTTCGGAACACTCAATGTATTGGCACGCATGTTTAGGTGCCCCGATTTGGCATTTTCACAACTTTTGGTAGGCTCTTTATATTAGCGCATGCCATGGGTCTAGATGTCTCTTTTTTAACTAAATTGTTGCTTTTTTGTACATTCTTTGTATTGGTGCATGCCTCACCATTGGAAGTCCATAATTTGCAAACACTTGAAATGTCCCTCCTTTGCTTAGGTGAACTCCATTACACTAGATGTCAAAAATCATCACTTATTCTTTTGACCATGTGTAGACTCTTTGTTAAAGTGTGCACCAAGGGCTTAAAATGCAGCGATCTTTTGACATCTTTCACTCTATTTGGGACAATTAGTGCATTGGTGCTTGCTAATACTTTGAGGCATCCATCTCCTAATGTGTTAGTTAATTTTGTATCTTCTCCCCCATTCAAGCTCTGTTCTTCACCTCATTTGATGTGTTGGAAAGCTTCTTTTGTTGGGCCTCGAAAGACATTGATTAAAGATAACAAATATGACATTCATGACCATGAGAGACAAGGATCTGGTGATAACTTGCTAGATGGAAGATAATAGTATTTTAGCTTGAAACATGACTATTCAATTTTTTTGTCAGGTTACAACACCTTCTGATATCTTTGAAATGCTACTCAATGATTGCAAGGAAACATGAACAAACTAAATGAATAAGTTAATCCTTCTAAAGAACAAACATCATAAGTTGTCTAAGTCATTGAGCTTTAGGAATTGGTTGAATCCTATGTTCCACCAAGTTTTCGGGACAGGGGGACGGGGGGATGGTGGGACGCGTTTCGGGGACGGCAATTTTTTGAGGGGATTTTAGGGGACGGGGGGACGGCTGTATAATGTATATATATATATAGAGAGAGAGAGAGATAAATTTTAAAAATATAGGGAAATTTCAGATATTCATATGAGTAATGATAATCATAACAATGAACATTAATACTACAGCTACCTAATGCTTCCATGGACCATAATTCATGTCAAATAGTCAATGTGCATATGATATAAAATAATAAAATGCCCAAAAGGCTACAAGTTTGTACTACAAATGTCAAAATGACAAAGTCACAAGTGTCAGCCGTCCCCCAGGCGTCCCCTGCCCCCGAAACGTTTCCAGGACGGGTATGGGGGGCAAAAACTCAGGGGACGCGTCCCTGTGTATCACTGGTTGAATCACCTACACCTATACAAAAAATCTCAGTGGGGATCAAACACCATGATGTGTTGGAATCAGTCACATTATACATACATGGCAATGACACGACAAACCGAAATAAATGGAATTTGATTACAGGGGTTTAAAATGGGAAAACATGGCAAATTAAAAGACGCTAAAATACTCATAAAAACATGGAAAAAAAATCTGCAAAAGTTATTTCATGTCAATAGAGTGCATAGAAAGAAAAAGAAAGTCCAAACTTCAATTAGAAGACATAAATTTTGTGGAGCATCTTTTTTAATTGCTAGGGAAGGAGAGGCCTGATCACTGATGGCTGATATTGGATCCAGCTTGATCAGGTTCTTCCTTCCACACAGATCCTCACAGTAGCATGGAATGCAGTCATAAAGGGCTCTAAGAAACTGATTCTTTTCTATCCTAATGTGGTCCCTTAAGTTGTGCACCCCAGCGCAGATGGTGCAGAGGTGGTATCACCAGTTTCTATAATTGAGTGGTTCATGAATTTCAATGGAGAGACTAAACACTGGAAAAGGAGACCCGTTAAATGCATTTCCAGGACTGGGCAGGTTATCTTTGTGACAATGGATGGTGGCATTTAGTTATTAATCTGGATGACTCCATTGCTATCATACAAAATTATCTGAGCAGGTAAGTAATTCTTTAAGTGAATTAAGATTTTAGAGTTTTATTTTTATTTTTAATTTTTTTATAGCTTGCTTTTGGGATCATTGTCTGATGGTAATACTTTGATTCATAATTTTATATTAAATATACTCCAATGGAAATAGAGCTTATAAAAGCATTGCTGTCCTCCAGTAGAATTTAGAACTAAATAAATGTAAATAATCATAGATGCTGCTATTGATTTCGACTTCTGAAATGGTGCATTAATGATGTTAATTTTAAGACCAGAATAAAATTAAGCAGAAATAACACAAATTCAAACGATAGAACACAGCATATACCCTGGGAAAAACCTCCTTCTTGAGGGAGAAAAACCAGCAACAATATATCACTTATATATTGAATATAATAGCAACAAAATTGCTTTTACAAGGAGGCCAATCTCAAGGCCGATCTGAAATGATAATGATGACACCACACACAATGAATATCGAACTTCTTCTTAAGTCGATCTGCTGTAGATATAACTTGAACTCCTGCTGGTGCGAACTTACTTGAGATAATGAATGAATGAATAAGAAGGAGCAGCGCCTCTTATATATACATGAAGATAAGGCATCTCCCAAATAAGACAACTCTTCAAAAGAAGTCGGGCTCTTACAAAAGGTGGCGATTATTTTATTTAGTCGGCTACATTAAATAAAATATAAATTATTGTTTGGATGTGCCTCTTCATTGATGTCGGCTCCAAATAAATAAATAACCACGGCTACATTTATTTATTTGCTTATTAAATCGATGGAAGGATGAGGCCCGACGATATATCATCAACACTCCCTCTTAGCTAGAGAGGAATCCTTCCAGATATCCAATGTCATGGAGTCTCTCAACATGACACCCACAATGGCTACACCCATTTGTGGAAAAGAGCTCATCACGGAGTCACTCAATGTGATATCGTCATGTAGTCACTCAACGTGACGTCCACCATGGCTACTCCCATGTGTGGAAAGAAACATGTGTACAAGTGCCCATCACGAAGTCACTCAACGTGATGTCGTCATGGAGTCTCTCAACATGACGTCCACCATGGCTACTCCTAGAGGGTGGATGAATACAAGTACAAGGGAATCATCACGGAGTCTCTCAACGTGATGTTGTCATGGAGTCTCTCAACATGACATCCACCATGGCTACTCCCAGAGGGTGGAAATAAGCACATCTCCGTCTCAGAGATGGACAAGGAATTTCACCTCAAATTTCTCCGTCTCAGAGAAAAATGCATTAACAAGGGCTTTCACCTCAAATTTCTCCGTCTCAAAGAAAAATGCATTAACAAGGGCTTTCACCTCAAATTTCTCCGTCACAGAGAAAGATGCATTATAGCAAATCATAAAAGATCACTGATGCTGAGTCTCCCTCTCAGCAAGGGCTTCATTCTCCACAACTCCAAGCTTGTCTCGAAAATGCACAAACTTCACTCTGGAGAGAGGCTTGGTGAGAATATCAGCGGTCTGATCATCAATGCAAATATATCTCAACTGAATAGCTTTCCTCAGTACCATATCTTTGATGTAATGGTATTTGATCTCAACATGTTTTGTTCTGTCATGAAACATTGGATTGACAGATAGCTTCACATAGCTTTGATTGTCACAATGAATAACAGTCGGCTCCAATGATTGTCCAAACAATCCTGCAAGGAGCTTCCGAAGCCACACTGCTTCTCGAGCTGCTACACATGCTGCAATATATTCGGCCTCTGCAGTGCTTAGTGCCACTGAAGACTGCTTCTTGCTACACCAAGAAATCATCACAGACCCCAAGCTAAAGCAACATCCAGAGGTGCTCTTCCAATCAGCTACACTCCCGGCCCAATCAGAATCATAATAGCCTTGCAACTTTAGGTCTACATTGGAAGTATATCTCAAGCCATATCCAATTGTGCCACGCAAGTATCTCAAGATATGCTTAGCTGCAACTAGATGAATTTGCCTTGGTTCACACATGAACTGACTGAGGGCACTCACTGCATAGCAAATGTCTGGTCTAGTATTGACTAGATACATCAATGATCCAATCAACTGCCTGTACGTGGTAGGGTCTACCAGATCTGAACTAGTTGTAGACTCACTTAACTTCTTCAAAATTGTTTCCATCGGTGTAGACATAGATTTACAATCCGTCATCCCAAATCTCCTCAAGATGTCTATGGTATATTTTCCTTGACTCAAAATAATCTCATTGGGTCTCTGCCACACTTCCAATCCTAGAAAGAATGCATAAAACCTAGATCCTTCATCTCAAATTCAGAAGCTAACTCCTTGCATTTGACAATGAGATATTCTGCTCCAATAAGAAATAGATCATCAACATAAAGAACCAAGATTAAAGCCCACTATCAACTATCTTGAAGTAAAGATTTGAATCTGCGTCATTCTTGGAGAAGCCCAAGCTCATCAAGTATCAATCAATCCTCTCATTCCAAGCACGAGGAACCTGCTTAAGGCCATACAAAGCCTTATTCAATCTACAAACATGAGACTCCTTCCCATGAATCACAAAGCCATCAGGTTGCTCAATGTATACTTCTTCAATCACGCCAGTAAGGAATGGTGTCTTCACGTCCATCTGATGTAGCTTCCATCCCTTAGGTACTGCAATAGCAATAATAGTCCTGATGGATGTATAACGAGCAACCAGAGCAAAAGTTTCCTCATAATCTATTCCCTCTTTCTGAGAGAATCCTCTAGCCACAAATCTAGCTTTGTACTTCTCAATGCTTCCATCAGCTGCATGCTTGATCTTGAAAAGCCATTTGGAAGATACAACTGATTTTCCTTTAGGTCTCGGTACAATGTCCCAAACATCATTCTTGATAATAGATTGATATTCTTCAGCCATAGCATCTCTCCATACTTGCTGACTTGATGCTTCCTCAACACTGGAAGGCTCAGACTCAATGATATGACTCATCAAAGCTACATAGCCAAGAAACTTTTGTGGTCTTTTGCTTTCTCTGAATGTGCCTCTAGGGGCTGCATACTTCTTTGCATCTTGCATAGTCTGTCTAGCCCATAGAGGTCTCTTTCGACCTATAGCAATATCTCTCGGACCATCAATAGGTTCTATGGGATCAACTGGATCACTAGCCTCTTTTGGTTTAGTAGACTCCCTTTGAATCTCAGGAGTATGATCAACGTCCATGTCCTGAGGAGTCTCCTGGTCTTCATTATCTATCTCCATGTATGAACCTTTAGATCTTTTGAATGCAACATCTTCTTCAAAAGAGACATCCCTGCTGATCTCTATCTGTTGCTGTCCTGGAATGTAAATCCTATAGGCTTTTGAAGATTCACTGTAACCCACAAATATTCCTTTCTTGCCAGATGTTTCTAACTTAGATCTCTTATCTTTAGGCACATGAATATAAATAGGACAACCACATGAATATAAACAGGACAACCAAAGATTCTCAAATGACTAACCTTAGGTTTCACACCTGTGAATGCTTCTTCAGGAGTCATATTTTCCAATATTCGATGAGGGCTCCGATTCTGAATATACACTGCAGTTCTGGATGCTTCTGCCCAAAGGAAGGTTTGTAAGTCTTGATCATAGATCAGAGCTTTGGCTGCCTCAACTATTTGTCTATTCTTCCTCTCTGCAACTCCGTTTTGTTGAGGATTGTAAGGAACACAAAACTCCCTCTTAATCCCTGCCTCAATGCAGAAATTACGGAAGCCTCCAGAAGTGTATTCTCCTCCGTTATCAGATCTCAGAACCTTGATCCTCTTTTTGGACAAATTCTCTACTTGAGCCTTAAATTCTTTGAATTTCTCAAGTACTTCTTCAGATTCCTTAGACTTCAAAAAGTAAATCCAAGTCTTTTTAGAATAGTCATCAATGAAAATTACATAATACCAAAAACCACTCAAGGATGCCATAGACATTGGACCACACAAATCAGAATGAACAAGATCTATAATACATTTTGATCTACTTTCACTACTATGAAAAGGACCCTTAGTATTCTTACCCATTGCACATCCTTTGCAAGTACCATCATGCTCCTGACTGAGTTTCCGAAGGCCAGTAACCATCTTCTCCATGGATGGAAGAGCTTTGAAATGAAGGTGAGCAAGTCTTCTATGCCAAAGCTCGCTCGAACTGGTGAAATCATGCAACAATGCTTGAATTGGTTGAATGGAAAGTCTATATAGACTCTCTTGCCGGACACCAATCACTCGGGCTGTCTTGATGCTAGAGTTCTTTGGCCAAGCAAGAACTTTTCCCTCAGAAAATTCAACTTGATATCCTTTGCCCTCCAAAGCTGAAATTGATACAAGGTTCCTCTTGATACCTGGTACGGACAAGACATCACTCAAATGAAGAGGGATGCCAAAATCTAGGTGAAGAGAGGTGGCTCCAGCACCTTTCACTAAATAGAAAGCATCATCTCTGATTATTACTTGAATGTTGGTTTGTCTTTCTACCAAGTTTGAAAGATGCTTTCTATAACCTGTAATGTGACGAGAAGCGCCACTATCAATCAACCAAGTGCTACTATCGGTTGGAAGATTGCTTGATAGGGCAAAGATGAATAGAAATCCACTTGAGTTATCTCTTGAATCCTTCTGAGGAGATACATCATCAACATCCGCAGTATAAGCATGTTGCTTTGGTCTTGTTGCACAATCTCTAGCATAGTGACCATACTTGTCACATCTGAAGCATTGAATATGGGAGAGATCCTTCTTCCTCTTTGATTCAGGAGCAGCATCCAATTTCTTGTCTCTATTCCTCTTGAAATTTCCTTTTCTCCCTTCTCTTCCTTTCCTCTTTGAAGTTTGAGCAGCAAGAACATGATTGTCTTCATTGTGAGAGCTTCGACCATTACCTCTTGCTGCCAACCTGGATTCCTCTTGAATGCAATCTGCTCTAAGATGATCAAACTTTGGTAACTTGGATCTTCCACTGATACCTTGGATAAAAGGCTCCCAAGATTGAGGAAGATCGTTTAGTGCCAACATGACTAAGTCTCTATCTTCAACTATATCTCCAATGGCATATAGTTGATCCTTCAATTCAGTAACCTTTATGAAGAAGGAGATGACTAAATCTCCTTTAGCCAACTTGATGTGATGAAGTTGTTGCCTTAAAGCAAGAGCTCTGCTGGTGTTATTGATCTCATACAATCCCTCCAAAGTCTTGAACATCTCTCTAGCTGTCTTCAACTTGGAGATAATAGGCACAAGGTGATCCTTCACGGAATCAATCAATATCTTCTTGGCCTTTGTGCCATTCTTCCTCCATTGTGTTTTCTCTGTCTAATCAAAAGGCTCGGGCACCTCAGTCTCCACGAACTCGAGAATATCACTTTCTTCCAATGCAATAAGAACTCTAAACTTCCAAGAGGTGAAGTTAGAGGCACCATCAAGTCTATCTTCAACCTTGAGTCCGTTCACCATTTTCGAAGCTAAGATAGACGCACTAAGATGAGAAGAATATTTTGCTGCTTAAACAAATCTGATCACGATCTTGCTTAAACCTGCTCTGATACCATGTTAATTTAAGACCAAAATTAAGTTAAGCAAAAAAAACACAAATTCAAACAATAGAACACAACATATACCTTGGGAAAACCCTCCTTGAGGGAGAAAAAACCCAGCAACAATATATCACTTATATATTGAATATAATAGCAACAAAAATGCTTTTACAAGGAGGCCAATCTCAAGGCCGATCTGAAATGATAATGATGACACTAATAATAATAATGAATATCAACTTCTTCTTAAGCTCCATCCATTGTAGATATAACTCGAACTCGGGCCAAAAGCGAACTTACTTGAGATAATGAATGAATGAATAAGAAGGAGCAGTGCTCTTATATATACATGAAGATAAGGTGAGATCTCCCAAATAAGACCCACTCTCACAAGAAGTCGGCTCTTACAAAAAGGTGGCGACATTTTATTTAGTCAAATACATTGCAAATATCTATGTTCCACCAAGTTTCCGGGACGGGGGGACGGGGGGACGGGGGGACGCGTTTCGGGGACGGCAATTTTTTGAGGGGATTTTAGGGGAGGGGGGACGGCTGTATATACCATATATATATATATATAGAGAGAGAGAGAGAGAGAGAGAGAGAGAGAGAGAGAGAGAGAGATAAATTTTAAAAATATAGGGAAATTTCAAATTTAAGATATTCATATGAGTAATGATAATCATAACAATCACCAATCATATTGACATATGCATCATAGAATCGAATTATCAAACAAATTAATACTACAGCTACCTAATTGCATCCATGGACCATAATTCAAATTCATGTCAAATAGTCAATGTGCATATGATATAAAATAATAAAATGCCCAAAAGGCTACAAGTTTGTACTACAAATGTCAAAATGACAAAGTCACAAGTGTCCAAAGGAAAAACATAGAAATAGAAAGTATGATGATTGCCACTACTCGGCATCTGCCAACACTGCATCAAAATCAGACTCATAGTCTGAGTCACTGTCACTGTGAGGGGTTAGCTCATCTAATGGAACTCCAACCAATCCCTCCTGTCTCTCCTCCTCATCAATTTGTGTGACATCCTCTGGATCAACATCCCATCGTAATGCTGGAGTCTGTCTATACTCAGGAGTCTGACGATCCTGGAGTCGCAAAGCACTATGCATAGCCACTAATTTTTCTGCCCGTCTAGAGGTCAGCCTATTCCTCTTGATAGAGTGAATAAAGCCGTATGTTGACCAATTCCTCTCTGCAGCAGAGGAACTAGCAACCTGTGAGAGGAGACAAAATTTAAAAACTAAATTAGTAATTTAAATTTACTAATTAGGACATTCAATTTAAATTATGATTATATAAATGTTCAAACTTCAACACTATCACTCATCTAAATCAAATTATGTTAATGATAATCTAAAGTATTACCTGTGAAAGGAGGCGAACAGCAAGCGTCCTCAATTGTGGTGCATCCTTCCCATGCCATGACCACCATCCAATAGGATCCCTTTGAGCTACTGTAGTTCTATCTACCCTGGCCTCTGGTTTGCCGAATGTTGGACCACGGAGATTAACAAAATCAGTGAACTGTGTACGAACTAGACTGGCCTCCTCAATTGAATATATTTTTGCAAGGGCCCTCATAAACCCTTCTTTCACCTCATCATCATCACAAGGAGGCATCCTACCAGGTCTAGGTACATACCATTTGGGATTAAGAGCAAAGGCTGCCATATGAAGCGGGGTGTTCATAGTGTTCCACCGCCTTGTCACAATGGGCCTAATTTTTTGCTCATATAATCCCGAATTAGGATCCTTATCAGAAATTGCTTTCTTCATTTTTCCAAGCATGGAGTCAAAAGTTTCATAAATCTCTCCAAGACTTGGAGAGTCTGTATCAGCATATCTAATGACATCCACAATAGGTGAAATGATGGAGCAAACAAATCTGCAAACAAAAATTTGAAAAAAGACAAGTTAGAACTTAGAAAATAAAAAAATATTAATAATAAAATCATATATATATATTTTTATAAAATCAGCAATCAATAACAAATTATTAATTAACAATTTTTTTACCTCACATTGGACCACCAATTATCATCAAGAATTTTTTGTTTGATGCTTCTCCCTTCTGCAGTGCTTGCCATAGCCCATCTATTCCACTCTGAATTAACCATCATCAACTGTAGAGCCTCCTGTACCTCAAGCATCCTCTCTAACAAAATAAAGTAGCTGGCATACCTTGTTGCTACAGGCTTGAGAAATTCCTTCCTTGAAAATGTCCTAAAGAGGGCAAGTGAGGTGTGATGGTTGCAAATAAACATCTGAATGTCTCTAGCATCTACAACCACCTGGTGCACCCAATCCATCTTCCCTATGTCTTTCAATGCGTTGTTCAACGCATGAACACAACAAGGGGTCCAAAAGATGTGCTTGTAAGCACTCTCAACCATCAAACCTGCTAATCTGCACACACGTGCTGAATCAGTAACCACCTGCACAACATTGGTTGCCCCAACCTCCTCTATAGCCTC
Source organism: Sequoia sempervirens (assembly GCA_007258455.2). Taxonomy (NCBI): domain Eukaryota; kingdom Viridiplantae; phylum Streptophyta; class Pinopsida; order Cupressales; family Cupressaceae; genus Sequoia; species Sequoia sempervirens. The sequence continues at coordinate 8,931 of VDFB02370550.1, read as the reverse complement.
TTTCAAAATATTAAATTGGAATTCTGCATCCTTGCGCTTCCAGAACAATCAATGGCTCTAAGGAAATATGAACCAGCTGAACATGTGACTATGATGTTTATAAGTGGCCGTTGTCTAATATCGGTCCACCCATCCATGATAATAGAGCAACCTGTTCTAATCCAACACTGTCTCATGTCCTCCATCACCACACTCACCTTAGAATATTCTTTTTCAAGGAGTGTAGTACGTAATTTATGTTCTCCAGGGGGAATGTATGAGGTACCAACATTTGCCACATCTCTAAACATTTGTTTGAAGTAGGGAGAACGTGCTACATGGAATGGGATAGCATGGGCATAGAAAAATTTGGCAATGGAAGAATCTGCCACATCTCGTGCTTGCACATTGAACATATTTTCAACTGTATTTTGCTGCTCACTAGAAGTAGCAGCCTTCCTCTTCCCTCTTGTGGAAATATGAACACCACCCGCACCACTACTACCACTACCAACACTAGGACTACCAAGCATAGAGGGCATAGGTGAGGTTGAATGTGCGGATTGAGTTTGCATAAGCTGATCCATAGGCCTTCCTCCGGCCTCCAAGTGCAATCTATAACACTCCATCCTCTCAAAATCTTTTATATCTTTACAACCCTTGACCCCATGGCCTCCAAAACCCAATAGATGAGAATAGACTCTTGTATAGCTCCCATTATATTTTTCTTTGCAAATGTGACATAGCCACAATCTACTACCCCCAGTGTTTTTCCCTTTGCCTTTGTCTATACGTGATGCTAGTTGAAGAAGAGGTTTTTTAGAATTAAAAGGGCCTTTTGCATATTTTTTCAAGTCTTCAGAAGGGATATCAAATGGGTTTGTTTGAGGCTGCCCCATATGAATTGATTGGTTTTCTTCCCCCCTCTCAACATCCCCACTATCTTCACTATTGCTGCTCATTTTGTTTTCTTTTGGTTTTTGCAAACTGAAAATTAAAAAAAAAAACAAAAAATCATACATTTTATCATTTTAACTTAGAAAAAAATGAAAAAAAATGAAAGATAATGAAAGAATAACTTACCTCTTTCACTTCTTTTGTTGGTTGCTTGCTTAATGCTCTCCTTTCTTCCTCCTAAATGCTGGTTTTTCTTCTCCACCAACTCCTTCAAACCCTCCTCTTTCTCTTCTCACTTTTGCTCTTGGCTGCAATTTTATCTTGGCAAGTTAAAATGAGATCAAATGAAGGTAAAAAAATGTTTTAAGTGGCCATATTAGGGTTGGGAAGGCGTGGGGCCCACAAAGCAATGTTTTAAAAAAGAAAAAATTTAAAAAAAAACTTTATTTTTATGTTTATATGTTGTTAAGGAGTAGATCTGGCCGTCATTCCTCGGATGCTTGAGGGATCTGGCCAGGGCGGCCCCTATCTCGGCCCGTGGGACTCACGCGCCCCTTCCATTTGGGGATGTTTCTCGCTAATCGGGACGCCCCTCGACTTCGGGACTTTTGGGGACGGTCACAACCGGCCCCTACTGCTTCCCCTGCCCCTCGACTAAGCCAGGGATCGCTGGGACGGCAAAATACCTAGGGATGGGCCCTATGTACCCTTGAAAAATATAAATACTGTTGATGTGCCCTCTTCATTGATGTTGGCTCCAAATAAATAAATAGCCATTGGTACATTGATTTATTTGCTTATTAAATCGATGGAAGGATGAGGCCCAACGATATATCATCAACAAATGAAGGATGCCACTATTCCTAGTATTCAAATAGGAATATGGATATCAGCTGTACCCTATCCAACCTTTGCTATATCTGCAAGCCCATGCAAAACTATGCATACAATCTTCCATAGAAACAAAAGATGAAAACAAATGTCTAATAGCTTTCAACAGAGATTTTAAAAGAAAGTAAATCATGAAAAATAAAGCTCAAACCATTAATAAAACTTACAGGTATCATGAATTTTCTTTATCTGTTACACTTGGTTCTCCTTGAGAGTGCCAAGAACTTTATAGACGAAAACCTACAAGCTGACTGAAAAAACCAATTCTTTTTGAATTGCATGCATATTGTTTGTAATGTCCTCTTCCTAGGCAAGACAGTTATTTCTGAGGTTAGCCTATCATTCAGATCCTCGTAGGCTGGCAGAAGTGTTTAGAGGATCACTTGAGGCAGTTATCCAGCGTTGGGGAACATCACTCCAGCAGTTGATTCAGGTTTGGGCCTTTGCGAACACTTACAGAGTGATTTAGAGGTACTTACTATTTATAGTAAGTCAGGCAGGCAGGAGTTGCTATTTTTGGCAGGGCACTTGATTCAATTGGTCAGCTCAGTTTCGACCCGGTTTAATGATTTGATGAACAAACATGGATTATTAGAGCATTTAATAATAATTAAAGGGATTATTAATTTGACTTTATAATATAAAGTCATTTTAATGAAATATTAAAGTTATTATTAAAATGGCGAATTACAAAGTATTTTAATACTTTATAATGAAGGGGAAATTTTAATATTTAATGAGTTTAATACTCATTAATAAAAAGGACGCCATTTATTAATGATTAGCCTAAGTATTTCAAAAGGGCGAATTATTATATTAGTAAATGCAAATGAGCTGATTTTTGAGAAGGGTCGACTTTTTGAGAGAAGTTATATATTTCTTCAAGGAAAATCGAACTCATTGATGTTGATTATTCTAATTTGTCTTTATTTCTCTCTGAGAGCATCAGTGTTTGAGAAACAAGGGTTTCTGCAGATCATCAGGTTTTGAAGAACGTTCCCTCTTCAGAATCAGGCATACTGAGACTGTGCAATACCAGTTGAAGATTGTCAACAAGGTGACTTCATTCAGAGGTTGCATTTGTGCTTACTGAGATAGTTTCAGAAAGGGTTTTAGCAGAAATTATTCATCTGAGCAATAAGGCGACTTACCTATTCTTTCTTCAGTGATCTAGCACATTCTTCAAGGTTGTATGGATTTATTGAATGCTGGTTGGGCCGTACATTTGCTGCAGCAAAGGCCGTACTTCTTCACTTGACAAAGTGCCTTGCTTTTTTATGCTCTATCTTCACCACAGGGGACGCCTAGGTCTTTGGGGGTGTGTGCAACCTTCTGGTGGTGGGAGAAGCCTGTATCTGGATTGGCCGTACATTTTAATGCTTCCTACAGGCGGTTGCAAACAAAAAACCAGGTTCTTTAATATCATATTTGTGCTTTCCTTTTTCTTATATGTTCGACTTTCTTCATTGTATGAGTCCAGAAGATTAATAAATATATGCGCCATCATCTGGGAAGCTATTTGTTGCATCATTTATCATTAATGGATTTTTTATGAATTTAATTGTATTTATTTCCAAAATCGCATTCTTTCAATATACTGCAAAAACCTTCAAAAACATCAAAAACTACAAAAAAAAAAAAAAAACGCATTCACAGTCAAAGGATTTGGGTTGAGAGACACCTGGTCTCTTACATTGTTGGTTTTTCAATTCACACCTCTGGAACGCGGATTAGAAACAGACAGCTATGCACAGATAAACTACTCTTCGAATTAGGAGGGGAAGCTCCTTTGGTCGATGTTAAGCTTAAAGAAAGTAAACTAAAACCAATTTTTCCAATCTTTTGTTCAGCTACATACACAAGGTTATAAAACCTGCTACCAGAATCGTAGATTTTCTCTTTGGAAGTTCAACTACTTAATTAAGCTCATTTCTAATGACGCTTTAACTTCTCAAGTAAACGAGAGCAAGAGAGTTAGAAATGAACAAGGATTCTTTGACATAAATACTTAAATAAATTTTCTCCTCAACGCACATCTACTAACTTTCAATGTAAGCTAAAAATAGAGGATTTCTATATAAGCATACCCACATGAAACGGAAAATCTGAGACATTATATTAGGGGCAAAGTAGGCACAAGACTTTATTTCTCAAATCTCAAGAACAAAAAGATTACACTGACAAAGTGTGATTGTAGCAAATAGGCTTACAGCTTTAACCATCAAACTAGAATACATTGACACAAGACACATGCATTGAACAATAACTTGCAGCTAAAGAGGCATCCAAGCTTGCTCTTACACTAAGTGAACATGAAATTGAACAACAACTTGCAGGCAAAATAGGCTCAACAATTTGCTATCACAATAACTGTTAAGAAAATAATGGGCAAGGCTGCCCTTATTTATACACAAGTAGAGGAGTAGGGAACCCTAAAATCTCCTTGCTTTTACAACCAAGACTTGCCAACATGCAAGCTTTATTTCTAAAACTAAACAAGGTAAACATCTAACCACCTATGAAAGCATAAAAACAAGGAAAGTGCCAACTATTACAACTTGTTTTCTTTTCTCTCTCAAAGATGGGATAAGCCTGAGCCAAGAATAAAAAGAAATCGTGAGATAAGAATGGGAAGAAAGCTGGGAGAAAGCTGTTGCTTTAAATCTCAATCACATCCGCCAAAAATCTGATTTATTTCTTGATTTTAAGTGGATAATGCTGCTGAAAATAGAACGCTGATCTGCCTTGAAAAAGCAATTTCCCCCCAAAAAGCTGAGACCTGGGTTTTGTAGAAAATCACGTTCCGGAGAAACTCAGATGTTAAGAAACTGAAAAAGCTAAATCTATCATGAAAAAGCAGCCAAAAAGCAGTTTCTAGGAGAGGGGAAAGTTTCTCAATGTTCAATAGGATAAAAAAGCGAAGATACCCATGTGATCAGTAACGGAAAAAGCTGAGTGGCTGTTTTGAAAAAGCAACGCCCTAGAAGTTTGGAGCACGAAAAAGCGTTCTTGCTTGCTCACTGATCTCGAAACCACGAAGAACACTGAAAAAGCATGTCATTTGGGTCTTCAAATCTTCGTTGAGAGAAAAGGGAAAATCTTCTTGCTCTGGATGCCAACTTGCAAAACTGAATAATGGAAGACAAAAGCTCTCTTAAATAGGTTTTTAGGATAAAAAATGCTTTCATTCTCCAGCTTTAAAACTTCTTGAAGCCATTCCTAAGCAGGTGCATCGAACTTGGACACTTTTTGATGTTGAAAAATAAAACTTGGAAAAATTGACTAAGGCATTGAGCCTTGGGCGCCTTTCTTGGCTAGAGGCGTCTTTCTTCTTTAGACGACCAATTTTTTAGCAATTTCAACTTTTTCTTGATTTTGGACCCTAGTTTGATTTTGATTTCCGCGTGCTCGGTGAATCCCATGATCTAGCAAAATGATCTATCGCGGAGCTTGATTTAATTTGACAAAGTCATCTTGGAGGCTGTTTCTGATAAAAACTTCATTTGACCCTTAAAAAGCTGGGCGCCTTTGGCTACCTGGGGCGCCCAGGCTCACCAGTGTTAGCCATTTTTCATATTCTTCAAGTTTTGCTTGCTTTCCTTGATCTTTTGATGAATTCGTGATTCCGGGAGCTAGAATGATCCGATTGGCTGACTGTCAGATTTGCTGGATAGCTCGGAGGATTCTAAGGGGGGCTTCTCTGGAGGCTTCATCTCCTAAAAGCTGCATCTTGGGGGTCAAAAGCTTGGGCGCCCCTGGCTAGCTGGGGTGCCCAACTCCTTCAGAGTTAGTTTATTTTCTGAGTTCTTTCACTTTGCTTTTGACTTTTGTCATTTTCCATGGTTTTTACCCCTTGATCAGTTTGTGATATCTGATGCTTGTCAACTCCAATGAACTAGTTGACGATTGCGTTGGAGAGCTTGATCAAGACTGGAGAAGTCATGCTGGGGACTATGATTGCAAATTCATCCTTTTGATGCCCTTAAAGCTTGGGTGCCTCTCTCCTTCTGGGGCGCCCAAGATCTCCAGCCTTAGCCATCTTTCTTTAGTTTTCAACTTTGAAGCTTGAGACCTCTTGTTATGCCTTTTGTTCATTTTGAGTTTGCCAGCGGCAGACGAATTCGATGATCATGCCAAGATATTCACTACGAAGCTGGCAGAATTCTGAAGAGATTGAGCATATTTGCAAACCCCAGTTGTTGGATTAGGGCCTCCAAAACCCTAGGCGCGTATCTTCTCTTAGGGTGCCCAAGTTCTCCAGACTTAGAATATTTTCTGATGATTTCATGATTTGCATTCTGCTTCTTGGTTGAGACCTCTCCGTTTGATCTTGAATTTTGGATGACTGATTGATCGGATGACTGCGCTGATGGACTTCAAAGTCATTTGGAACTTTAAGTGATCTATTTGTGCTTTGATTTTGGGTACCTGTTTGAACTTGGATCTAGAATGTGACCAATTAAAGTGATCTTGTTTAAGGTTTATCCAACTAAAACTAGCCTAAGTGATTATGATTGGGTTTTTTCTATTTTATGAATAGAGGACAGTTATGAGATTATGCGAGGTAGTTACAGGTCACCGTTAGATACTCTCACATAACTGTTACCTTTTTATGTAATCAATATAGCTTCATGCACCCATTGTAAATATATTGGACTATCTAATGTAAGGAGGATTTTTTGAAGCAAGTTTTAGGTTTTTACTTTTTAATCTGAAAATATTAGAAGGTCAATGAAAGTTAAATATGTGGAAGCTTTTCATGCCGCCTTGTGTTTTTCATCATTAGCACGACTTGTATGCATTCTATAGAACTTCTGTTGATTTGTTTGTTATTCATTGAAATGATGTTGGATGGTCTACAAGGTTTCCTATTCGCTATAGATCTCTACATTAGGCTGATTGATCCTTAAATTTCTCTAAGTTGATATCCAAGAGGAGCTCTATTAGCGTTCCTTGCAGGGTGTCTTATTATTTGCTTTCATTTCCTATTTATACATGCATATAATGTACTCTCTTTCATTTCAATATAAATATGTAAATTCCGTCATTGTAAATTTTCCAAATGGAGTTAAATAAGATAAGCCATCCCTGCTAATAGGGGAGGGACTATTGTCCTACACACTGCCCTAAACAAATTTGTCCTTGACAAATTTCAGAGATAACACACCTTTTATGTGTTGTATGCCTGTCCTCCATTTTTTTGAATGAAACCTTTGTCCACAATTTTCTTGAGAAAAGTAATATCTTGTGAATTTGTTCTCTCTAGGTTTTGATTCTCCAACATCACAACAAATCAACATAGAATGTTTTCCAATCAGACATGGTTTCTATAATAGTTATGCTTGGAAGGTTGATGCATGTAGACAATGATGGAATGTGACAATGGCACCAAAATACTTCACAATACTTAACATGAAATGTTGTATACATTTTCCCTGCATACTTAGACATGAGCAATCATCTATAATGATGAACATTGCAGGACAAATATTGGGAATATTAATGTTTTTGTTAAATGTGAATATGACTATTGGATCCCTTGCAGCATCAATCCAAATAGACATATAGAGTTTAGTTTATAGGTATGATAGTTGGACACATTGCTCCAGTCTCCATTAACCACACAATAACAAGTGTTACTGTCACAGTCTCCTAAAGCATCAATCAAAGAGTACATGTAAAGTTAAATTATGATAGCTTATAGATATGATAGCTGGATGTAATGCTTTGTTATCCACACCAGAGCAAGTGTTAATATCAAAATTAAATTCTTCTTTTACTCAATGAGTATATTATTTATCTACTAGGGTAGTAGGGACACCTTATACCAAAATTTCTATAGACAGTATCAGAGGAAGATTTGGAAAATTAAGAAAATTGAGACCAAAGGTTTAGGTGGTTATATGAAACTAGCCCCAAGTTCTCAACTTCTGGAAAGAGAAAATAGGATTTAATTTATTTTTGAAAATGAGTACTTAGGCATATGATTCAACGTTTTGGAACAACAGTGAAGAAGTTATTTAGAAGTTTTACTTCTTGTTATTATATCCAGGACATTTGAAAACTTTTCCTTTTGGAATTTTGAAAAAAGTATTGTATGTTTTAAGTTGCTATATTTTTGTCTCTTCGTGCGGATAGGTAATCAGTCCTAGCATGTTTTTTCATATACAGGCTAAGTGGTATCTAAGAGCTGCAGAAGGTGGAAGCACCCGTGCAATGTACAATACTGCTTTATGCTACTTATCTGGGGAAGGCATTGCACGCAATTATCAGGAGGCAAGGAAATGGATGAAGCGTGCAGCACTTGCTGGCCATAAAAAAGCACAATTTGAGCATGGCCTAACCCTCTTTGCTGTAAGTGCATCACAGTTCTTGTGACCATCTATAAGTTTAATTCCAAAGTAAGCTAAATTCTTAAATATGATTCATTCTTATTTTGTCTGTATATCATATAGAAAAATTTCAAGGCATTAAGTGCTTAGAGATGCATTGAGAAAATTATTGTTTTTTATTATTTATATGCTTTGCGTACATACAAAGATTTCAAAAATTCTGTACTTCACATTTTTAGATGAATGGAAAAACACGTAAACCCATATATTTGTTGGTTTCTTCCTTGTTTTTCTTATCCTCTTGGGCAGGTTGAGCATTAATTGGTGGTATATCATCCCTTTAGGGTCCAAGTCAGACAATGTGATTAAACCTGATCAGAGCAGTGAATACCTCTTCTTTGAAATTTGTGTCTTTAGAGTGAGGGACTGGGCTCTAGGTTAACTTTGGTCAAATATCAGTTGATATCATGGGTCTCTTTCATGAAGAATAGTCTTATATCAACCTCATGGCCATGTATGTCATGGATTTTCTTCCTAGTTTCAGACTCGGGTAGGACATTACCTTGATCTCTGTGCCTATCCTTCCTTGCATTGAAATATGGGAGCTTGATCCTGATTTACTCCCGGCTTTGGAATGTTTTGAAGAAGGGAATGCAATGGTAGTTTGGGGCATTGGTCAACATTAATCTTGGGTCCTCTAAGGACCCTCGGTTAGTTGAGATTGGAGTTAGTCTCTCCTTGATGTGAAATAATACCTTATTGATGTGTCCTAGATGAAATATCACATTATATGAAGTTTTGAAATAAATCATACCAAAAGTAAATGCAGCTT
>VDFB02370549.1:0-18388 GCA_007258455.2 Sequoia sempervirens | reverse complement strand
TTCGAAAGATGTTGACTTTATCAAGGAATTCGAAAGGAAGAAAATGCCCCCTCGTTAGGTGAAGGTTAAGGCTGCTCCCACCTTGGAGGAAAGTTCTCAAGTTTCTTTCTTTGCAAACCCATGATGAAGGAAACGCGTTCTGCTAGGGGTCCAAGTCGAGAATGCGATCTTTGAAAAAAGCTTGCAAGGATTTTTGAGAAAAGATTCATTAGCAACGAATGTGTTTTCTGAAAATTGAAACATTGTGAAAGTGACATTGTCACACATACAAGGGACAAATCAAGCAAAGAAGAGAGAAAGATAAATGGAAAGTAAAAAGAGACAGACATCACAAACAAAGGGAACATGGGTGATTTGATATTTCAGGTCAGAGCTGCTCATGAATATATATAAGTATAGTAATAGTATCTAAATGAACTGTCATCACCCCCTACTATATCAGACCATGTGAAGAATGCACGAGAAGACAAAGTAAAAATAAAAAAAGGGTCAACATGGAATGGAAGCCTAAAGGCCCCCAATGCTTTGCATTGTCCTCAATTTGCCAAAAGTTAAGACACATAACATAGGAAGAATGATGGAACAAATAGAGGAAGTTTTACGACACATAATCACTCTTGTATCCAAGCACCTACAAGGGTGACAAGGGTCATCCAGGAACACAAAACACAAGGATGGGGGGAACACATCACAACACACATGCACCTATTCTAAAGATAAAGAAGAGGCCTCCCCCTAACACTCATCAACCAAGAGGTCGTTCGCTTCCCAATCTAGATCATTATAAGGGGAACGTGGATGAGCTTGCAATAGTGGAATATTGAGGGGAGGTGCTTCTGGCCCTCCCGCAACAAGGGCTAAGGAAGAAGGCCTTGCAAGGTCTTCTCCACTAGGCTCTTGTGGAGCGATGGTTAGCGACTTTGTGAAGATCGCTGACAAGGCCGAGACCTCATCCAGAGAGTTGAACATGCAGTTTACAAGAGTGCCATGTGTGACCTCAATGGACAGGGTAGATGACGTTTGAGATTCATTGCTTGGCTCACCGAGTGACTGGTAGCAGTGAAAACTCAGGGGAAGCCGAAACTTGCTCCGTCACTAGAACGAAAAATGCTAGCACATGACCACCCTTTGAAGAAGGTGGGCTCCTCTTACGCCCTCTACTGCTAGAAGGGCCAACCTCTGCTTTCTGCTTCGTTGGAGGATGTGAACTTCCCACAGATGAGGCGAGAGGTGCAAAAGAGGAGAAAATCCTGAGGGACACCACCAAATTATTCAACATGTCCACGGGTTTAGAAAATGGTGGGATGTCTGGGAGGGACATCAAAAGAGGTGGCTTGACCGAAGGAGCGATAAACATCTGCACCTTCTTAGGATCAGGTGCATTCACACTTGCAGGGGGAGCCGACAAAAAAACCAAATTTGATTGGACGAAAGCAGAGGGGAGGAGAGAGGAAGACACATTGGGAGGCCTTTAAATAGGGGTAGTCAATTCCTCTTCCTTTCTCTACAAAGCGGCCTGTGCAATCGCTAAAGCCTTTCACCGACGCTTGCGCTCGCACACAAGGCAATTTTTACGACTCTTTGAGCTAGAGGCTGGGAGTTGTGAAGGGACACGAGCCTCCTGCTCAACCATAGGAGTGTCCATCACAACCATCTCCAGTGGAGGGACAAACTCTTGAATGGGAGCAGGAGGAGTTTGAAAGACAACGGGGGGAGTCAGCTTTAGCACCTCGGCGGCGGGCCTTTTCCAATTCACTGCTTTAGGAGCAGGAACGGTAGGAGGCCAAGACATAGAGGATTCCTCGCGGGGACCTTTCTTCTACCATATTGAACGGGCCTAGGCGTTATGGGTAGAATAAGAAGTTCAAATGCAGGACACTTGGGCTTTTGCCAAGCGAGCGCCGTAGGGTTCTCTTGCAAGCGTGGAGTAGAATTTGATGATGCTGCAACAGGGCGAGAGGAAGTGTCAGGCTGGACAGCGGAAGAGGAGGAAGAGGAACCCTGGGAGCACTTCTCTTCTTCCCTTCTACATGCTAGGGTGGCATCATTGTTAGATTTTAAACAAGCCCTATGCAAAACAACATAAGGTGATGGAGGGTATCTCACTCTAGGTGTTAAGTGCCCTTTCTTGTACTTCTCATAGGTCTGGTACAAGAGGTCCTTCCTAAGCGGAAGCAAACCAATAGGTGTAGGCTAGAAGTGGTCTAAGGAATAGCTACCATGCACAATCGGCGGTTTATAACCAATGTCGTGGATCACATGTATTGAACCCTCATGAATAAATTTCAGACATATATACACAACTAAGGGAACTGCGGTCATAACTACTAACCAAGGGATACCCAGCTTCACTCTAAAGAGTTCGAATCTTGAGATTATGTCAAATAGCAGGTTTACAGACTTAGGTCCAACAAGGACCAACGAAATGATGCTACCAAGGGGAGGTACATAAAGTCCGTTATGTGTACGGATGGTGCTTACAGGAGCGTTGTACCCATCTTTATGCAAGAAGTTAACTAACATAATCTCCTTGGTTATAATATTCACCTGAGACGTTGGGTCAACAAGAATACCTGCTACAATGTTTCCATTGATTTGCACAAGGATGTAAAGAGGAGACGGTTCTCTATTAAAACCCATCGGTAGGTCCTGCGAGCTGAAGGTTATACCTGGACTACTACTCACAAGTTGCGTAGAGGGGATAGGCAGATGCAAGAAGGAAGCCATCACATACACTAAACAATACTCTCACAAAGCCCCCCAAAGGTTTGAAATAGGACAGTGACCCAGTTAAGGCTTCGTTCCACAAAACTTACAGAACCTTCCAACTACGCCTACTAGGGGTCACAGGTTGGGATGTAAGGCGAAATGCCTCACAACACTCATACCTACAACACTCCTAGAATGTGAGAAAAGGACCCTTCAGTACTGCAAAACAAAACCAAAATGTTTCATGTCAGGTTCGCCAAAAATGTAAGAGAGGGGGACCAACCACGTTAAGGCTCCAGGTCATAGAGAGTCGAGAGCGGAGGGGTGCCCTAACTTACCTCACTCTAAAGGGATGTTTTGGGGTGAAGATCGAGAATGAAGAGCACAATGTAGTACTTCTGTCACTCTACAGATCTGGGATACCATTTGGGGCTAGATGAGCTAGTTTTTGGAGTCTGAATTGTACCTTAGATAGCTCTATATCTGAGGAAGGCAACAAGTTTGGGATGACAGCGCAACACACTGGCGTCTCTCTGGCGCACTGGCGTCTGTACCAGAAAATGTAAATTAGAGTAAGAAAAGTCCAAAAACCTACTGATAGTCTAGCTGGTTGGTTTTAATGAAAATAACAAAATGATAAGATATGAAAAAATAATATGGAGACGATAAAGCAAGTAAATGAAAGCTAGGTTGATGAAGATGATCTCACAAAAGCACTGATTTGCTAGCTAGCTCCATGCACATGTTCACCTACATATAAGAAAGAGGGGAAAATTGTTGGGGCTGTATAGGGGCTTGCCTTAGTCAAATCCCCGTTTTGATGTTTCGACTTCCATGGACAACCAAAAAGCAACAAAGTAGAATATGCAATAAAGGAAGTAGAAATAAGATTGTTGAACACTACAAAACAATATTATGCTACTCCATCAAATTACAAAGGAGAGGAGTGAAGCGTTACCACCTCCACCTAAAGGATCACTAGCCAATGAAGGGAGAATGCAAGGTATGGACTTGGAAAAGTCACCACAACCACACCAGTAATGAAGGGAGGTCTTGCAAGACTCCAAGCCCACAACTTCTATGGCTGCCTCACACTTGCAATGTGGAGTTGATGGAGTGTCAATGCTGCTGCAATACTCAAATGGAGTGCTAGAATGATGAGAATGTGCATGAACTGCTAAGAGAGATCGAATGAGTGTGTAGAAGATGAAGTGAATGAGTAGTATATGTTTTTGAAGGTGGGATGAGAAGGAATAAGGTGTTTTTAGATCGATTGGTCAAAGAGGGACATTACAATTCATTCCCAATGAGGAGTGTAACGCTTTTTCCAACTTCAGACGCAAGAATCCATTAGAGGTGGCAGAGTGTCGCACAGACATTTGCGTGTTGCGTGTCTTTCCCAAACAAATATTCTCTCATCAACGCATAGGACAAACACCAAGTGGATGGAAGGCAGGTGGGTAATGTGGAATTTCGCCTTTGGATTTGATTTTCTAAGGTGAGGGTATGTGAAAGGGGAATTTGCTTAAGGGGTGCAAATTTTCTCCTATACATGGGAATAAAATAAGCCACTAAAATATCCAGATTATTAATTGGGAGGGGACATTACAATCCCTTCTTGGAATTGCTTTCCCACAAGCAATTTCAAATTAAGATGTTGAAGGATCTGATCATTCTCCCATGTTGCATCTTCTCCTGGAAGATCCTTCCATTTGACAAGACATTCCTTGATTGTTATGTTCCTCAACTTCCTCTCACGAACATTTAATAGAATTAGAATCAATTTTGCCTCTTTATCAAGAGGAGGTAATTTTGATAAAATTGTCACCTACTATTCAAGTGCCTTCTTGAGGCATGAAATGTGAAACACATTGTGAATCCTGCTGCTCTCAGGTAGCTCCAACTCATAAGCCACCTCACCAACTCTCCTGATGATCTTGTTCGACTCATAGAATCTCGATCTCAACTTCTCGGCAACACTCCTCTTCAAAGAAGACTGTCTGTATGGCTGAAGGTAGAGATAAACCAAGTCCCCAATCTCAAAATCACGCTCAGTACCGTGTCTATTTGCATACACCTTCTATTGATTCTGAGTATGGGACATGTTATCCTTAAGTGACTTCAAGATATCCTGATTCTCCTGTATCCAATCCTTGGCCTTGGGTGCTCGACTATCTCCAAATGCCACATCCATAAATGAATAAGCCTCATATTCATGCAACACTCTAAAAGGTGACATCCTAATGGACATATGATAGGTGATATTATAGCAATACTCACCCAAGTGCAACCATCTAACCCAGGCTCTCTGTTGCCTCACTATATAGTTGCGTAGATAACCCTCAATCCATTTATTCACTAGCTTTGTTTTTTTGTCTATTTGAGGGTGATAACTAGTGCTTGAAGTTAATTCTATACTTGACAAGATGAATAACTCCTTCCAGAAAGTATTGAGAAAATGACTATCCTTGTCACAAATAATATTCTTCGATAACCCATGTAACTTGAATACCTCTCTGAAGAATAACTTCGCCACTTGAGGTGCCTTGTACTCAGATGCAATAGCCATGAATTTGCAAATTTCGTTAACTGATCAACCACAAAAAAAATGCAGTCTCTACCTTGTACCTTAGGAATTCCGGTGATGAAGTCCATCAATATGCTTTCCCATTTTTGCTCCAGAATAGGCAAGGGCTACAATAGGCCAGTAGGGAAAGTGTGCGCTGACTTGTTCTATTGAAAAGTGGTGCACTCTCAAACATGATGCAAAACATCATCCTTGAGGTCCCTCCAAGAGAACCTCTCTCTAATCTTCTTGTAGATCTTAAAGAACCCAGGATGTCCTGCCAAAGGAGTGTCATGCACAACTCTCATAATTTTCTCCTTCACCTTAGATTCTGGAACCAAGAATATCCTACCCTTGTAGTAGATGATATCATCCACTACCTTATACCTATCATCCTAGATTTTTCCATCCATCAACTCACAGGAAAAAAATATTCTTGGAGTACTCAACAAATAGAAGAGCTCTCCAATCCACTAAAATCTTAGACAAGGAACATACAACAGGTTTCTTGGAAAGAGCTTCGACTACTATATTCTTCTTTCCCTCCACATACTCAACATCAAAATCATACGCTTGAATTTTATTGACCCATTTCTGTTGGTGTTCATTCAAGTCCTTTTGTTCTAGGAAGTATCTCATATGTCATTATCTGTTTTGACAACAAATCACCCACCAACAAAATATTGCCTGAAATTTTCCAACACATGCATGATGGCGAGCATTTCCTTGTTGTATATAGAACATAACCTCTTTGTGTCTCTGAGGTTCCTACTCTCAAAGGCAATGTGATGCCTATTCTGCATTAATAGTGCACCAATCCCCTCTCTTGATGCATCACATTCCAACACAAAGGGCTGGGTGAAATCTGACAATGCAAGCACTGGACATGTGCTCATGACCTCCTCAAGTTTGTCAAAGGCTCGCTGGTCCATCTGAAAGTACCCTTCATGGTGAGATTAGTGAGAGGTTCCCCAAGCTATGAAAACCCTTTGACAAACCGTCCGTAGTAACTACATAGGCCAAAGAACCCTCACAGCGCCGTGAGTGTCCTTGGTGGTGTCCAATCTAAGATTGCTTGGATATTTTTTTTTCAATGCACCGAAACTCCTTGTGCATTGATGATGTGACCCAAGTACAATATATCCTTCATCTCAAACTCACATTTAGAGGCCTTGGCATACAATGAATGTTCCTCCATGATCCCCAAAATTGCATCAAAATGTTTTAGGTGGTCCTCCCATGTTTTTCTATATATCAATATATCATTGAAGAATAGAAGGAACTTCCGCAACTGCTTGTTGAAAATGTGATTCATGCAAGACTAAAATGTTGCAAGGGCATTGGTCAAACCGAATGGCATGACCAAAAAATCATAAGGCCCATAATGGCACCTAATATAGTTATCTTATGTATGTCCTAATCTCACATTCTACTTTGGTGGTATCTCGATTTGAGATCTACATGAAGAAGACGACCCCATGCAACTCAAATAATAATTCATCGATCTTGGGAATCATATACCTATTCTTGATCATCTTCTTATTTAGTGCATGGTAATTAATACACATTTTGAGAGTCCCATCCTTATTTTTAACCAACACCACAGAAGATGGAAAAGGACTTGAGCTTAGCCTGATCTGACCCATATCCAGTAGTTTCTTGATAGCTTTCTTAATCTCATCCTTGAATTTATTAGGATGTCAGTAGGGAGTAGTAATAACAAGCTTGGCCCCTTCCTCAAGCTCAATGGTAAGCTCAAAACCCCTATTTGTTGGCCTCCTTAGAGGGATGTCATTGAAGACCACACTACAACTATTCCATGCCTCCTGCAAATCATTCTGATAAGGCTTAGGCCCGCTGTCCATGAACTTATAAGAGATTAGATATTGTGCTACCGAAGCAACGCCACCATGTCTAAAAATGTTCTCCATACATTTGGTTGAAACCACTCTAGGAGATCCATTACACATCTCTAAATACCACTTTCTTGCCATCTATCTTGAATTTAAATTCCATGGTTTGGAAGTTTTGGGAATACTTCCCAAGCGAGTGTAACCAATGAATACCAAGGATGGAATTGGTGTCACCAAGGTCAAACCACATAGAAATCATCGGTAATTGTATAGTTACCAATCGTGATGCTCATCTGAGGAACCTTTTGCATACAAGAAATCTAATACCCATCTACAACCATGAAATTGAATCCCTCATGCTCCACAATTTGCAAACCTTTCCTAGTAACCATAGCAGAGTCTATAAAATTGTGGGTTGCCCCACTATCAATCAAAATTGTGATCCTTTGTCCCTGTACAACACTCCACGAACTTTGAAAGAGTTGAATCTTGGTGTACCAGACATAGTAGCAAGTGCACCACCCTTCACTCACTTAAGTGGCGTCTCATTGGAATCCAATTGCTCATCATCTGATTCAATGTGCTCACTGCCTTCATTATGCTCAAATTTCTCCTCTTCCTCACTTTCTGAAACAATCTCTATAATGCACCTTTCCCTTACCAAGACATCTGTGTCCTGGTTTCCAAGGCTCTTTGCAATTGAAACATAGTTCCTCCTCAACTCTCGACGAGTCTCATCATCCATTCTATTTTTCTTTGGTCATTCTTTTTGGAAAGGTTTCTTGCCCTTGTCCTTCTGAGAGGTAGAGCCTTTAGACTGGAATTTTTCTTCAGGTTGGAAGAATCCATGTCCCTAGCTTTCTTGATCACCTCCTATAACGAGCTAGGATTGAGAGCTTTGACCCAACCTCTTAAGGGATCCATCAAACCATCCATGAACAAAACCAACAATCTTCTTTTTGAAATATCAGCGACTAGAACAACTAGTCTCTGGAAATCAACAATGTAGTTATCCAGTGATCCCCACTGCTTTAATTGAGCTAACTCCTTGAAATGGAGTTCAAGATCCTTAACATCAAACCTCTCAATTAATATTTTGGTAAACTCAACATAAGAGGTGATCTGATCATGACCCATTGTGACCATTCCATGATGGCACCATTCGTGGGAAATTCCATCTAGATGTATGGCAGTGTATTTGATTGTTTCATCTTCAGGCATTAAATTCAGCTAAAAAATAGGTATCAACCTTCTGAACCCAAGCACATGTTGATGTTTTCCTTGACCCATCAAAGTAAGGCAAACTCAATTTACCAACCTTTCTTCTGAGATCATTGTAGTCATAGAGGGAGATATCATATTGAAAACTAGGTCTTGCATCAACCCAATCCTGTTTGAGTTTTTGCAATTCAATCAATGTGGGTCCATTACCTTCTCGAGGCTCAACTTTGGGTGGGAAAACATGCATTAAAGGCATTGAGCTTGCAGGAGCAGTATGCCGATTAGGAGTCCGATTATTAACTAAATTATCTCCTTGACCATTATTGCCTCCATTATGGCCATTACAGTTGTTATTATTGTTGAGAATAGTTTGGGTCATTAATTCCATCAACTGAGTCATTCTTTGATTTGTTGCTCTTTGTTTTTCCAGTAGTGCATTAATGAGGTCTTCCCCTCTCTGATCTCAATAACAATAGAGAGAGAAGATATTACAACTAGAAGTAGTTTCCCATTTAGGAACTTGAGTAGGTTGCCACTATTTCTTAATCTCCCTATTGTAATATATTCTCTCTCTATCACTCATGAACCTTATAGTATGGCAAGAATACCAACTCTAATACCACTATAAAGACCCTTGCCTAAAGTTGAATTGTTTTTCATAGTTTGATAGATGCAAGCATTTTGTCAAACTGATTACTCACTTGCAGGTCTAAATTATCAATCATTATCATTTGATTACGCCCATGTTTTATTCTCATGTTTCAGGTGAATATGCATAAACTATTTCAAAATTTGTATTTGCCAGATTAATATTATAGCAAACTATATCTGGACTCCATACATGAAATAAAAGATGATGATAGTTGCAACATACACAATTAGAGGAGAATAAATTTATTCCTATATATATATATATTTCATTGTTATGCATTCATCAAGAAAGTACCCATATGTATACATGCTCCATATACAAATAATGAATATTCTAACTTCTGGAATGTATCGACCATCCTCAGATAGGATTGCGCCTCCTAAACAACATACAACTAACACAGATAAATGCGATCAAGAGTTACAATATATTCTGTCCCCACATTGCCAATGTATCTCCAAACCACACGACCCTCCTCAATATTGCAGCCGGTCAAAGAATGGTGACCAATTGACTAAGCATCCACAATAGTATAATATAGGTGATTGCAAGAATAGACGTGATTGGTAGTGACGAATAGAATGATGTGGCTCCCTTCCACTAGAGAACTACGCAACAATAAGCCACAATTTGTCAATACAAGGTGACAATGAATGATAGTTATATTCTTTCCCAAACACCAGGACAATAGATGCCTTCATTGGAATTTAGATGGCCTCATGATAGTTGATGTGCCATGATAAAAGATCATCGATCATCCCTATCTTCATATGTAATATATCCAATCACCAAAATATGCAATAATACAGCGTCACTTCCTTATAATATAAATATAGCCATCTCGATAATAATGATTGGAGATATTCAAAATAGATATGTGCAAGTGATTGCCTAGCCTGAAGACCCGAACATTCAAACAACAATAGAAAATAAGTTCTTGAGCAAATATAAATGATCAGTAATGAGAAAATATCTCAAAGTGCAAATATTGATCAATTTGGAAAATCAATCTTTTACAATTTCATCTCCAAAGGAGACTCACGAAATTGCTCAAACTCCACATGCTAGGGTGGAATTGTTTGACCATAGAAACCCCAAAATTTCAAGCTCGAAAGCTCACAGTAGAATAAATGAATAAACTCCAATGATGAATAATCCATTCCCAAATCACCATTTTGTAGACTCTTGTGAAGTAACCATTCACAAATATTTGAATATTGAATGTTAGGAGGGAAAAAATATTTAGGTTCCACTTTAGACTATAATAATTAATTAATATTATTCATAATATTTTGCTTTTGAGAGAATAATATTAATTAATTAATAATTAATTATCTTAATTTATTTAATGGCTTACGGGAATAAAATAAGACACTAAAATATCTAGATTATTAATTGGGAGGGGACCTTACATCTCTTGTACATTATGTATCATTTTATCATTATTGCATCTTATAATCAAGCATTCATTCCAAGCTACTCTCTTATAAAAGATTATTTTTGGTTTTGTAGGTGATCTTAATTGCTTAAGTATATTAATCAAATGAGATCATTTTGCTTAATTATTATAAGTTGAGGAAGATAAATAATGCATTCAAAATCATACCTATATCATGACTACTTTTCCTTCAACACTTCCACTAATAGATTCAACTAGTGGAACTATATCTTTATTCTCTAATATAATAATATCAACATTAACCTTTATTTTCTAAATAAAGACAAGTGAAGAGAGGAATCATTTTATTTTCTACATATATCTATTTATGTATATACATATATATACATATACATATATATATGTATATATATATATATGTATATATATATATGTATATATATATATATGTATATATATATATGTATATATGTATGTATATATATACATTTGTATGAATGTATGTATGTATGTATGTATGTAAATATGCACACATACATACATATATGAGAATCAATTGGATGAAAATTTACATCAATTCCCTGAAGTTTTTGACTTAGTCCAAACATTACTAGTGATAGCTAAATAATAGGGAGTTAATATTGGTCCTTCATAAGATTCATGACCTTTATTTTATATTTAATGAATTACTTAGTTGATAGATTTAGTTAAGTTTGACCTAAATTCTTAAATTCTTAACTATTAGATTTTTAAGGAAAATTGTAATCATAAATCTATGATAGTAATTCCTAGTTGTTGATTCACTTGATGATCCATTCCCCTATTAAAACTGTGTCCACATGAAAATGAGACGTAGTTATTGAAGATCTAAAATTTTCAAAGTCAAAATGGACATTGATTAAGACTAAATCTATAGAACTTCTGTGTTTTCTAGAGAAAATAGTTGGGGGAGACAATTGTTGGGGAAAAATCTCCTTGACTACTCCAAAAAGTCATGGTGGGCTAGATCAACCAAGCATGCAACATGTTTGCACTAGAATGGTTCAAGTCTTTACATAATAACTTTTGAATCTTGGAACAAAAACCTAACCAAAATATATTTATGTCAATCTCATGTTTGTAGGATCCATCAAACTTTAGACATTATTGTTGTGAAGTTCTAATGATACATAGATCCACCTTGAGATCTGGATTACCAACATGACCTATGAAAATAGTTTTAATCACTCATGGTAGGTACTACTAGCTCCCCCTTTGTGATGCATGAGCCTTTATAATCTATAAATACCAAGGGCTAACACTTGAGAGAGTAATAATAGACACTATAAACATAGATCATAAAAGCCTCACATATAATACAATATTGTAGATATAATGTCTTGTTGATATTTACATCTCCCTTGTCTCCACTTAATAATTATATACACTTATGCAAGATATTGCATGCATGACCTTTACAAGGTGAAAAAATTATATATGTGTAATGTTAATAGCAATTTTTAGACCCTTCCCTTCATATTATATTTAAAACAACTACACTTTCTTTCAAAACTTCCAATTGAGCTCTAATTACGAACCCCTCTCAACATAACAATTACATGTTTAGGGGAGACAGATCCATAGTGATACTGTCTATAAATACATCTCTCCCAACCTCTATATTGTATCTCCCATAGAATTATCTCTTGCACTCTACTACTGTTAGCCTAGCTAACAAGGTCTTAAACGAAGTGCATATATGCAATTTTTAGTTACACTATATATTCCTATATGTTCTATATGGCATAAATGTTGTAGCCATTGTTATGTAAATTCCTATCTCTTCTACATGATGTAAATATTGTTGTCACTATTGTGTGAATTCATATATGTTCTATATGATGTAAATGTTGTACACGATGTGTTGTAAACACTTACCTCTCCTATATAATGTAAATGCTATCCTGTAAATGTCTATCTGTTGCTATTATCCATCTATATGTTCTAAACTGTTAATGCCTCTCTATTTTATAGGATGTAAATGTTGTAGTCACTATATTGTAAGTGCACATATATGGGGTTTTTAGTTATATTGTTACTGCCTATCTGTTATATATTGCCAATGCCTATTTGTTCTAAATTATGTAGCTAGTGTACTATAATTACATATATGCCTTCTTTCCCTCCCAACCACCCATATTAAATTTGCATCTTTCCCATTTAATTGTCTTAATGCATATAAGTTACTCAATGAATAGTTTCTAGCAACACACTCGAAGGTGTGAGGCTCACCAATCAAGTAATCAAAACTAGAGGGCATAAATCAATCCTATATCAAACATATTAGAAAATTCAATTGTTCCTACATCCATCAAATCCATTCATTTATCTCACATGAATTGATCAACTCAAACAAGAGGACAAAAATTTAAGACTTTAGCACAAACAAGAATTCAAGTAAATCAATCAATATCTCAAATTAACTAAATTTACATTGTATAGGAATTAACACAATAGTGGTGAAAATATTTACAACATATAAGACAATAAACCTAACCTAGTATGAGGTGGTAGCATTTGACATACTTGGTTTCTCAAATACTTTTTGTGTTAAGCTATGTTGCAGTCTACAGTGAAAACTATTATGTGGATATGTGCAACATAGTTTAACACTATAAATGCTTTTGGAAAATAAAGTATCCCCAATGTGAACATGTCATACTCGTAACAAAAATACAAACTATGGCCTAGAAGAGGAGTAAGAGCAAGGACCCAACATTGGTGACCATTCCTTTCATGGAAGCCTTAGTGAATACAAAGAAGAGGTGAACATGTTTTGGTTCATATTGAAACAAACTATCGGGATTAAATGTCTTAGTAGTGGAATGTTAGCAAGTGAGAAAAATGAGGTTCTGAGCATTGAATGCTTAAATGCTTCAAAATTTGGTGCCACAATATACAGGTAAATAGAAAGGGATATAGAGTTAATGTGGTTGGCTGCGACAAAAAGAAAAGGTGACACACATTAAATGTTAGGAAGTGGATGAGAGTAGTGGTGCTCTTCCCACTCGCCATGTGGCATGGTGAACACATACCACTCATTTTCCATGCATTGATTGAGGGTGGGCTTGATCCACCATTGGTCACCCATCTAAATGGGAAGAAATTTTACCTACTTGTAATGTCCCCTTCTCATCAGTAATCTGTTCTGTCACTCATCAGCCTATTCCGGAAGCCTGTAGGCTTGTTTGAGGTAAAATTAGGGTTTCCAGTTTTGAGGTTTTTTGGCATTTCTGAGAGTTTACTATTTATAGTAAATTCTATTTTAAGTAGTATAGAGTTTGTCAGCTTTTAGTACATCATTTCCATTTGGAGCAATTATTTGCAAATCATGTCTGACTTCTTAAGGCATTTTTATGATGAATAAAGGCATTGAGGTTATAATTTGCAGTTGACCCCCTTGGCCTAGGAGAACAACTTTAAGTTGTGTTTAAAAGAGGGTCTTGGAAGGGTGACGCCTTCATGAGGTGATTTTTTAATTATTGAAAAAAACATAATGCCTTGGGAAAAGTGGACGCCACTTTTAAAAGAGAGAATTTTAAAATAAAGTGAAATTCATAATATGCAAAAAGGGATGCCATCTTGAGGAGTTAATTGTTTTTTGGAAATATGAAAAGACTCCTATGTCTTTTGGTGTGCTTTCTCAGGAATTTGAAGAGTTTTGTGAGCTTCTATTTAATGAAGGATTTTGCTCCAGCCTTGTATCCATTCATGTTATCATACTGTTATGATGTCAGAATGACATCTGAAACCTTGCTTCGAGGATGCTACCTCCTAGCCATTAACCAATTTCGTGTTTGAAACACAAAACCTAGTTGGAATTTGCTGCTTCTCATCCAGACTAGCAGATTTGTGCTCAACAGTTGAAGTTATGATGAAATTTCCAGATTTTGAAGTTGCTGATGCATCTACAGCTGAAAGTGAATTTTGTTAGCAGCTCTTGGAATAAAATTCATTTGGTTCTGGGTACTTTTGCATTGCATTTGTTTGCCAAGGGCGCCCCTTTCCTCCAAGTTTGAGATTTTATTTTGAAGTCTCTAATTTTTAAAGACAAAATCGCCCCTTCTCAAGGCCGTACCATTTAGCTTGCATTGGGAAGTGTGCCAAAAATTAAAGACCAAGTTTTGTTGCTGTTTCTTCATCCTAGCATGGTCGCCTACCTTCCAAAAGTCCATAGCATTCAGTCTCATTCGATTTGGAGGTGAAATGAGTGAGTTATGAATATTTTATTGATTTTCCAGTTGGCTGATAAGAAATTCCAGAACTCAGGTTTTTATATCAGATTCATATGTTTTCTGTTTTGATCATAATTCTATCATTGGAGAGTAAGAAACATCATTAGAATTCATTCTTCTCTTCTAGTCTTATTTCTCTATCATTGTAATACTTGTTTTTGCAGTCTTTTGAATTGTAAGGTTTTGATTAGTAGTACTAATCCAACCTATGTTATTGCTGCAACTACTTGTTTTATTTCCTATTAATTACCCCTGGACGGTTTACCGCCAATGCGGAGAAAGAAATTTCTATATCATTGTACCCACTCTCAAGCGGTGAATCCCCACTATTCTGTGGATACTCGCCGCAACAGATGAATTAGATTGTTGTAGCTTCATTGCTGGTTATCCGCCTACTAGTTTCAATTCTAAGTAATCACTCCATCATATGTTAGCACCTCACCCTCAGTGGGATCTTGTGTGCACATTCTTGACGTTGAGTTTGTTAAATTCAAGTACTTTTTCAATTAGCTCCTCCGCCATATGACAACACCTATCCTTCCTTGGGATTGAGTGTGCATTCTTGGTGTGAGTTCTTTCAAGTTTGTTTTTCTATTTGGAGTTAACGCAAATCAAGTTGGCTAATGCTGGTTATGTGTGTAAATCTTCAAGAAAAAATTGGTTAGCATATTTTAGTGGTATTAGAGTAGAAGACCCTGCCATCCTGTGGCAGTTTGCACTTGGTTATCTGATGAGTGAAAGAGACACTAGGCCATACACCAAAATTCGGGCTAGAACTCAGCATCAGTTTCCGTCTGTTCCAGAGGTAGAGACTTTCTTAGGAGTCTTAAGAGATCTTGGAAAAATAGTGGAAGGTTCAGAAAATTCAGTGGAAGAAGTTGAACACACAATTGAAATAATGTCAGACAGTGTTAGGCAAGCAAATGAAGAGAGGGACAGAGTTGAGAAGAAGTTTTATGGGATGATAGACATGATGTCCCATCTATTGTCCAAGTTGGATCAGCAAGCAGCTCATAATGTTCTTCAGCCCCAAAATAATCCAACTGGTGAAAGCAGTGGAGTTAATGGAAAATCTAGTAATGGCAGTCCTGAGGTGAATAAAGGAGATAGAATTGTGGGTCAGCATGCTGCAATTCCTAGTGGGTCATCCTCTAGACCTCTTTTCCCCGTCTTCACACCAAGGGAAGAGCAACAACCGGTTGAAGCTACACCAACCTTTGCTGATGATGCACGTCAAGCTTACATGGAGTATGCTTCTTTACCTCTCGATTTGAGAGATGCTTGGACCTTTGATCAATTCATGAATCAAAGGAGTCAGAGAAATGGAGGAAGGAATGAGCAACATCCTCCTATGGTGCCTAGAAATGATTTCTACCAAGCTTTGGGAAAAATAACTATGGAACATTTTGATGGTAGTAATAAGTGCACAGCCAGATCATGGGTGCAGAAGCTAGATAATTATCTCTCTCTTAGACCCATGCCAGAAGGAGATGCTATAAAGTTTGCTACTTTGCATTTGGATGGGATAGCTCATGAATGGTGGACTCATGGTTTGGTCACTCTTGGCCATAACCTCATTCGTACCTATGATGAGTTTACCAACAAGCTGATCGAGAGATTTGATACTAAGGATCCAGAATTGAGATTCAGAGAATTGGCACAATTGAAACAGCAAGGATCTTTAGAAAATTATGTGGCTGATTTTCAGAGGTTGTTAGTAATGGTGCCTAACATTACTGAGAGAAGACTTGTGGTTCTTTTTGCTAAAGGTTTAATGGAGCCTTTGAAAGGATGGGTTAAAGCCTTTGATCCACCAACTCTAGATGAAGCCATTAAGAAAGCAAGGAGCATGGAGTTGGCAGCCCCAAGGCCTAAGTTTCATTCGAAACCTTTCAGCCATAAGAAGGATAAGAAACATTCTTCAAATCTGCCTAAGAAGTTTCCACCAAGGTTATCAGAGGAGCTCAGAGAACAGCTTAGAAAAGATGGAGTTTGCTTCACTTGCCGTGAACCTTGGGTTAAGGGTCACCGTTGCTATGGAAGAGGCAAAGCAAATCGAATGGAGGGCTATTCTGATTATGGATCAGAATCTGATTCGTCTGATCAGCAATACGAATCAGCAAGTAGTGAAGGTGAAGAAGCCCCTGAAGAGAAGCCTGATGAGGTGGTAGATGGTAGTGCTTTTGCACAACTATCAAGTTTTCAGAAAAATGAGTCCTTTCGGGTTCATGGAGTAGTTAATTCGCAAAGGATTGTTGCTCTAATTGACACTGGAGCAACTCATAATTTTATTGATGAAGGATTGGTTGCTAAAAAAGGTTTGAAGACTGAGGAATTTGATGGTTTCAAGGTAATGGTAGCAGATGGTTTCACTATGTCTTGCATGAGGAAGATTCCTAACCTCTCTATGCAATTGGGAAATTATGAGATTAAAGATGATTTTTATGTGGTGGGAATTGGAGACATTGATGTTGTGTTAGGCATACAATGGCTGCGATCTCTTGGTGAGATCACATTGAATTTGCAAACTATGGAGCTTAAATTTCAGTCTAATGGAAGGAAGGTTGTTCTAAGAGGGATGTCAAATGGGGGCCCTCGAATTGTGTCTTTGAAGAGGATGGAAAGAATGATCTGTCATGATCAGGTTGAATGGGCTGCTGAATGTTTGGTTCTACTAGCTGATCCAGTGGAGGAGAAAAGGAAATATCACCCTGATATTCAAGCCTTACTTTCAAAGAAGAGCAAAGTCTTTGGAAGCCTACCTCCTGGAAGACCTCCTGAAAGAGGTTCTGAGCATGTAATTGAGTTAGAAGAAGGAGCAAAGCCTGTCATGACTACACCTTACCGTTATCCAAAGAAGTAGAAAGATGAGATTGAAAAAGCCATCAAGGAGCTTTTGGAGAGTGGTTTCATTAGACCAAGCAAGAGTCCTTTTGCTTCTACAGTGGTGCTGGTCAAAAAGAAAGATGGTACGATGCGTATGTGTATTGACTACCGAGCATTGAATTAGAAGACCATCAAGAATAGGTATCTTATCCCTAGGATTGATGAGCTCATTGATGAGCTCCATGGGGCTATGTTCTTCTCAAAGATTGATCTTCGTTCGGGCTACCATCAAATTAGAATGAGGGAGATAGACATAGAAAAAATAGCATTCAGATGTCACTTTGGGAATTTTGAATTTCTTGTCATGCCTTTCGGTTTGACAAACACTCCAACAACATTTCAATCTTTTATGAACAAGATTTTTAGACAATAGTTGAGGAAGTTTGTGCTCATCTTCTTCGACGACATTCTCATTTTCAGTAAGTCATGGGAAGAGCACCTTAAGCATTTGGAAGAAGTGATTAGTATTTTGGAGGTGGAATGTTTGTTCGCTAAAGAATCAAAGTGTGAGTTTGGGATGACATAACTCTTATATCTTGGCCACATTATCAGTTCAAAGGGTGTGAAAGTTGATCCTGAGAAGATAAGAGCCATTCTTGATTGGCCAACTCCAAAGAATGTTTTTCATTTGAGAGGATTTTTGGGGTTATGTGGATTCTATAGAAGATTTGTGAAAGGATATTCTCATCAGGCAGCCCCTCTCACAGATCTTACAAAGAAAGGAGCTTTTCTTTGGACCAAGATGGCACAAGAATTTTTTGATAAATTTAAGCAAATCATGAGTACATGTCCTATGTTGGCTCTTCCGGATTTTACAAAATCATTTGA
>VDFB02370548.1:0-40182 GCA_007258455.2 Sequoia sempervirens | reverse complement strand
ACCCACAACCTAAAAGCAGTCCCATGTTACATCCAAACCTGCTAAGTTCGTTCACAACTTGGCATTAGGGTGTAGATTTGGATCACTAACAATGGCATTAGTAGGTTTCACCAACTTAGGTAGATCTCTCACAACCTTAGTAAATCTTATCTTGACAATATTATCAAAGTTAACATGACACATTCTCCTATGCCATAACCAACTTTCATCAACTTGAGCAATCAAACAACTTTTACTAGCAGAACTCAAGTGAAAGACATTACCTTTTTTTTTGTACCTGATGCAATTACATTTATGGAACTCAATATTCTGCACTTTCCATCCTTGAATTGAAGATTGTATCCCTTATCAACCATCTGACCAACACTTAAAAGATTATGCTTCACGCCTTCCACATACAGGACATCATCAGTAGTAGGCTTACCATCAAGAGAAATGTATCCTCTACCACGGATCGCACCAGCTGTATTATCACCAAATATCACAACACCACCATCATACTTTTCCAAGCTCACAAACTTACTTTTATCTCCTGTCATATGATGTGAACATCCACTATCAATCACCCATTCATCTTTCTCTTCAACTCGAGCAACTAGGACTTTCTCCACATTTGTACAACTAGCAGATTTAGTAGATACATGATTGTTTTCCTTGATAGCAATAAATACCCATTCATCATCACTTCTATTTCCTTTATCAGATTCATCATTTGTCACACCTTCATCAACAACATAGTAACACTTCTTTTGAAATCTAGGCTTGTTATTTCTTGGTTTGGGAGCTCTTTCCGGATACCTTGATGCAAAATGACCTATCTTATTGCAAGAAAAACATTTAAGAGGCAATTTTACTTCATACTTACCTTTTCCTCTCAGTACTCTTTTGACAATAAGTGCTTCTAGCTCTTCCAACTCTCTTTCTTCTTCTTCAATTTTATTAATTTCATCCTCATACTTGAATTTATTTCTAGATGAACTCTCACTCAGATCATATCTGTGTCTATCTCTTCCGGAAGTAGTAGCCTTGAATGCAGATTCAACCTTAGGAAGGGCATCACCAAATTTTCTCAACTCAAAAGCAGTAAGCTTACCAACCAATATGTCTCTAGTTACATTTTTTACAGTCTGGAGCTCTTCAATAGCACTAGCTTTGACTTTGTACGAATCAGGAAAGGATCTAAGCACTTTAGCAACAATCTTTGATTCGTCTATCTGTCCACCAACACATCTGATACCACACACAAGTTCATTCACTCTTTGCATAAAAATAGAAATGTTCTCATCATCACCCATTCTCAACTTTTCATATTTTCCTTTCAGACTCTGTAACTTAGCAATCTTCACATTAGCATCACCTTCATACAAGGTTTCCAACTTTTTCCAGATCTCATATGTAGTTTTTCAGATCCATAACATTTGTCATCTCAGAATTAGTCAAAGCACTCAACAATGCTTCCTTAGCCCTGATATTATACTCAACATCTCTAATCTCAGTAGTAGTAGTAGGACCATTTTGAGGAATAACATACTTATTACATGTAATGTTCCAGTAGGGTTCACCAATGCATCTCAAATAACACTCCATTCGAGTCTTCCATAGAGAATAATTTGTTCCATCAAATATTGGACTATCCTTCTTGCAACTTGCCATCTCAGATCACCTCAAGCTATTAAAATTCTTCCAAGGAACCCGCTCTGATACCAATTATTGGCAACACAAGGGTAGACAATTGAGAGGGGGGGTGAATCAGTTGTCACAAAATTTAAAACTTATTCAACTCATTAACATTATTCTCTGATCTGATTAATAACCATGAAAGCATAAATCATCAACACATCAGAAACACACATAACACCAAGATTTTTTACGTGGAAACCCTGTTAGGGGAAAAACCATGGTGGAGGTCAGTCCACAAATTATACCCTGTTAAAATTATAAGAAATGAAAATATGGGGAATGCACTTGCATTCAAGCACACTGCCTAGATCTCACTGCTCAATTACAATATGGCTAACCACCCAAAGGAAGACACACTGTCTTACAAAAAGAATCGGATTACATCCGTAGGGATTTGAACTAATAGAATATGGCTAACCACCCAAAGGAAGACACACTATCTTACAAAAAGAATCGGATTACATCTGTAGGGATTTGAACTAATAGAATAGCATCTGCTAATGCCTGATCATAGTTTCGGTTAAGTGCATGGACACTTCTTTACTCTTCTTCACTCTTCTTCACACTTTGCTCTGCCTTCGAATGATTTAGATCAATATTCACACATATACACACAAAATCAAACCTCAATTCGAATAAGCAATCACTCTTATAT
Organism: Sequoia sempervirens; assembly: GCA_007258455.2. NCBI lineage: Eukaryota > Viridiplantae > Streptophyta > Pinopsida > Cupressales > Cupressaceae > Sequoia > Sequoia sempervirens. The sequence continues at coordinate 37,847 of VDFB02370548.1, read as the reverse complement.
ATCTGCAACAAGAAATTTCATCCCTACATGTTGGCTTCAACAAAATAATAAAATGAATATAAATCGTCGACCCAAAATACTATAGATTATTAATGTGAATCAACCAAGGTCAGCCACAACTTAGTGAAGACCCAAATCAACATCTCCGACATGAAAAAAACTTCAATTAATTACTCCTCGAAGATCCACAACACGCTACAACCACCATGTCAGCCAAGAACAAGATAAACATGAACACGCAAGAGAAAATCGCCAACCATGAGCACAACGATCAATGCAGATGTGCAAAAAAGATAAAGCATGATCTAGAAACATCCACAAACATCATGAATCACTAGAGAACCATTCGCAACAACTGAACTAACTGAAATCACATCATCTTCAATCAGGAACACAAATTGAGGCAACAAAAAAACTAACAGAATATAAATCTTCATAACTCGATCAAATCTTCACGCGGATTTCTGAAACTCGACGTGGATAAACTAGATACACTCAACAACAAACCCTTTAGTCCACAACCTTTGATCATCAATGTACAAAAATTTCTGATGTACTGAACTTCACTTCACCACTAATAACCTACAACTCATCTCATTACAATTTTTTCAATATCCTTGACATATACAACTTCTAATGAATTAATGCTAATAGTGTTGACATCAATGACAACCACATATCAACAACACAACCACAATATCCAACATTACATTGAGCAATGTGCATTCTAGGAATTGGGTTTGAGGACCCATTCGCCCAATGGGTCCTCCCTAAGACCTTGAACCCATTTTTAAATCATGTTTTGGTGATATTTTTATCATCCTAAATTCAAATTTCAAATGTTAGCTTGTAATGTTTTAATTTTGGGAAATTAAGGATAAATGTCTATAAATACAAGGTTATTTTATCAAATCAACTAGAAGTTTTGAAGAACAATTTCAAAAGAGCAAAGATTATTTTCAAGAGCATTCAAGAGCAGATTTCTTTATCATTTATTGCAACATTCAAGATCTCAAGAATCATGTCAAAGTTATGTTCATTCATGCATATTTTTGGAGCTCACATTGTGATGTAGGTTTCAAGATCTAATCCAAGCATTCAAGTCAAAGACCCAAAGAGAGATTCAAGCATCAAAATCCACATCAATTGAATCCATTTCATGCAAGATCCACATTCTAAAGAGGAGAACATGAAGAGGACATAGGTCTTTTATCCAACAAAGCTAATTGAAAATTCACCACAAACATGTTTGTTGTAGACAAAAACATTGGGAAAAAAGTGAAAAATATGGTAAAATTCATAGACATGTCATGACATAATCTAATCAAATAAAAATAAATCACTGATAAGTATGGCTAGCAAGGCTAGAGACCATACGACAAGCACATACATATGATGTTGATAAGTATGGATAGAAAGCTAGAGACCATACAACAATCACATAAAGATGATCCTAATAAGTATGGTTAGCAAGCTAGAGACCATAAGACAAGGGAATAGGCCTGTGTCTGTTGTGTTGCATGAAAATCACAAAAAAAGACAAGTCTGGTTAGGATACCCCCAAGCTAGACGCCAAGATATAAGACATCCAAACATCAAGACACAAGGATGTCGAATACCAAAAATAAGACAGGTCTAGTCAAGTTTCCCCCAAGCTAGATGGCAAGATATAAGACATCCAGACAAGATTTCAGACTTTCAAAGGTTTATTCAAGGGCTTGGTGAGTTGTGACGTTGAGTTTTTCATTCATCATTCCTTTCATGCTATTTCATTTCATTTCAAGGTTTAATTACCAAAATGAGGTTTGACCAAGGAAAATCCCAATTCACCCAAAAAAATATATTTTCCCCTCTTTCTTTATATGTTGTAGATTTTTCAGGTTCATAGGTTGAAGAAAAGTTGAAGATCCCAAAAGTGCAAAATTGCAAAGTTGCATTTTTTGTCACCTTTGTTACCATCTCATGAAAACTTAGATCCCGAATTCATTTCTGACTGTTCGAATATGAAACCTGGAGGATCTAGAAGTGTAGAAACAGGATCAGAGGTCCCAAAAACCAATTTTGGAAAGGTGAACAAAGATGCATTTGTCTATAGGAAAATGAGTCCCAGGACACTTCTGAAAATAATGTTTTGTGATAGGTACACAACATTTTCCATTCCTAGATTGGCTAGAAGTTTTATTGTTTATGATAGCCCTATGTTTCATCTATCAAATTCAACCTTTAAATGTCATAAATGAGTGCATTTGGTATTTTTAATCTTTCCCCCAAAACCCCTGTTCAACTATTTTTGTCACTGTTTCTGTTAAAAGACACTTTGCAACTGATTTTGAGGTAGGTTTAAAGTGTCTTCCACTCATCCAATTTGCATAAAGTTGACTATTTCTATTAGGGTTATGTTACATTTACATGAATCAAGTCTTAGGTTACAGATTTGAGCTCATTTTCTATCTTATTTTTATCTCCCAAAAGTGTTGTTTAATCATATTTACCCCATCCACACACAAAAGAAATTTGCAGATCTTCCATAGAATTTACTCACCTAAGGGATAAATGTGAATTCTATCTTGGGGGATCTCATTTCTTGAATGAAATAGAAAATAGGTAGGTTCATTACACCCCATTTTTCCCTTTCTATTTGTATTAAGTTTGGTGAAATATTCCAAATTTAGTATACAAATCTATGTTTTGAACCCTACCCTATTTTTCTATGTTTCAAAAGAATACAAATGTCTTTTGAGATACAAATTATTAGTTAAAATTTTGGTTTGGTAAATATCACCTATCCTCTTCCATAAATTATATGCAATAGATTCTTTCAAAACATTCAAGAGGATATAATCTGCAAGACACAACCAAATGGTTCCCCATGCCTTCTTGTCCATTTTCTTCCAATCTTCATCAGATGTTGATTCTGGTTTCTTTTCATTAAAAAATACTAACCACTGATCTCTTTCTTCATGGAGATCCTCCATCTTCAAATTTCACATCTCGTATACAATTCTATTGAATTTATCAATATCCAAACGAGAGGTAGAAGCCATGGTTTACAATCTTCTTCACAAACTTGCAAAACCCACAATGCGCAAGCTCCCATTGCAACCAAAAAACCTTCAAAACTCAAAATAAAGGTGTACCTCTCTTAATAGAACCATTAGCTCTGATACAAAATGTTGGGAATCAAGGTATAACTTGCAACAATGTGAACTTAAATATGTGGTTGTAAATATGAAATTAATGTTTACAAGATTACCATAAAATTATTAAGTGATTGACAATTTCAACAATGAAAGAAAAATCTGCAATACCACAAGTCATCAACACAAGTAACACAAGATATACGTGGAGAAAACCTTGTAGGAAAAAAAATTACACCCAAAGAGATCCAATATTTGTATTAATCTTCAAGGAAGTACATCAATACAACAATCCTCTCTACAATCTGATAGCACTTTGTTGTCCTAGCAACCTGCAAAGAACTCGTACATAAACCACCATCCAAAGCTCCAATATATAGAAGTTTGTGGGAGAGAATACCACAAATGGTATCCTACAAGAACAAGCAAAACAACCTGGAAAAACCCACAACCCCCTTAGTGGGAAACCCATAAACATGGAATAAAATATTAAATTATCACATGGCCTTCACATGGACGCCTAACCCACAGCCAATAGGAATTGTTCAAACCCAAGTGCTCCATCACTCTCTAATGGCTCTGACGGCTACATGCAAGATCATGCACCGCCATGCAAACTTGGGCGCTTGACCCTGCAAGAGCATGCAAAATATGCAAATAACATGCAATCACATACATACACAAGTGGTCCCAACCCAAAAAGTTGGATGCCCAAGAGGAATATTCTCCTAGAACGTTTAGTAACTGCTATCGTGATGGGTCCACCTCTTTGAATGCAATTAAAATTTGTCATAGGAAAATATACAATAAATATTTTGTCCCTCATATCCTCTAGAACACTTTCCAAAGAACATGGAGGCACATAAATCAACTTAGGAAAGCAATTTTAATGTCACCTATCCTAACAATCTGCATTTGTGTATGCAGTCAAAGTGAAGTTTTCACTCTTAGGATACCACATTCCAAAATCCATTTTAGCCTTCAAATACTTGAATATCATCTTTACTGCTTTAACATAAGTGTTTTTAGGTGTTGCCTAAAATCTAGCAACCATTCTAACTACCTGCATTATATCTGGTCTAGATGCTATCACATACAACAAAATACCAATCATAGATCTATACAAGGTTTGTTCTACTAGAGGAGATTCATCATATTTACTCAATTTGTATCCTGTTACCATAGGTGTACTCACTGGTTTGTAGTATTCCATCTTGAACTTACTTAGCACCTCCTTTATGTATTTGTTCTGGGAAATGAAAATTTCTTTGACTGGTTGTACAATCTGCAACCCAAGAAAGAAGGATAATTCACTTAGCATTGACATTTAAAATTCATTTTGAATTACTTTATGAAATTCCTTTTACAAGTCATTATTGTTACCACCAAAAATGATATAATCTACATAGACCACAACTATCTACAGTTGATCACCTTCTGTTTTAATGTACAAATTACTATCCGCACTTCCTCTCTGGAACCCTTGTTGTTGTAAGTATCCATCCAACCTTGAATACCAAGCTATGGGAGCTTGTTTGAGTCTATACAAATCCTTCTTCAATTTGCAAACATAATTTGGATTGTTAAAAAATTGAAACCCTTCCGGTTGCTCAATGTAGACCTCTTCTTCTAGTTGTCCATTCAAAAATGTTGACTTCACATCCATCTGGTATACATTAAAATTATTGAATGTTGAAAGAGCTAAAAACATCCTGATTGCTTCTAGTCTTGCTACTAGAGCAAATATCTCTTCAAAATCTATGCCTTCAACCTAAGCATATCCCTTACACACAAGTCTAGCCTTGTTCTGGATCACTTCACCTTCTTCATTTAGCTTATTTCTGAAAACCCACTTGGTTCCAATCAAATTCTTTTCCTTAGGTCTTGGGACAAGTTCCCAAGTTTCATTCTTCTTGATCTAATTCAGTTCTTCCTCCATAGCTTCTATCCAACCTTTCTCTTTTCTTTCTTATTTATAGGACTTAGGTTCTATCTTTGACAATAATACAAAGTGTAATTTCTCATTTTCCTTTTCAAGTCTCCTCCGGGTCAGAACTCCACTATCTTTGTCTCCTATAATTTGGTCTTCAGAGTGATTCTTTTGAACATACTATTGGCATAATGTTGTCATTGATGTCAAAAGATGTCATTGATTTCATTGCAAATGCTCGTGCAATTGAGTAAGGAGGAGAAATTCAATGCTCTAATGAAAGATATATCTAAGGGGGAGTTTTTTTGTATGTGCACTCATGATATGTTTTATTTTAATTGGTAAAGAGCAGTGAAATGGTTCATTTGGTACAAAGCATGAGTTGGAACATCTATAATCGGTATCGCACCATTATTGATTGGTACATAGCTGTTTGAGCATTTGGTTTTTCCATCAATGAAAAAGGGGAAGATTTTTGGCATAATGTTGTCATTGATGTCAAAATATGTCATTGCAAATGCTCATGGAATCAAGCAAGGAGGAGAAATTCAATGCTCTGTTGAAAGATATATCTAAGGGGGAGTTATTTTGTATGTGCACTCATGATGCATTTTATTTTAATTGGTAAAGAGCAATGAAATGGTTTAGTTGGTATAAAACATGAGTTGGACATCTATAATTGGTATCAAACCATTGTCAATTGGTACCGAGTTGTTTGAGCATTTGGTTTTTCCATCAATGACAAAGGGGGAGATTGTTGGCATAATGTTGTCATTGATGTCAAAAGGGGATATCTGGGTGATATCCTGTAAAAGAGATTGATGGCATGATGGAAAAAGGTGTCATGTAGATCCATGGTTAAGTTTTGGAAGAGTTGGTGCAATATGATGGAGAGGAGAGCATGTTCTGAAATTGTTGCAAAATTGCTCAGAATGTTGCAAAGTTGTCATAAAATATTGTCATGACATTACAGAGGCCACTTCTAGAAGTCAAAGGAGAAAACAGGCTGCATATTTGACATGGGTTTTTCAAGAGGATCAAATTGGTATGGTTCACATGATCAGAGAAGGTGTGATGACCTCATGAATGATTTATTTATGATTTTTGGTCAAATTAGGGTTTAGAAGATAAACCATATGGTGTTATAGTCATGACATTGATCATAGGTTCTATTTTTGTGTTGACTGGTGATTGACTATTGCAGGTTGCTTAAGTAATCACTTAAGCCATCATGATCATCAAAATGACTGACCCCTTTCCTAGTGCTACGGGTTGGTCCAGTGAAGTATGCATCATGACATCTCTTCACATCATCGTTTGTGTTCACCACGAACAAATGTGCAATGTTCATTGTGCCCATGAGGAGGATCTAATAATGCGCATTCATGGTGGAAGATAGGATGTCTATCACATAAGTCCTTCACATCACAATTCAACATTTAACTTGACTTGCACCTTGTCCGATATGTGATGAAGTTTGATCAATGAAATGCATCAAACTTATAAGATCGAACACTCCCTACTAACTTGTGGCATGTGTGGTGGGGTCCTCATCTGGCCCTGTGAGATTGTAGGCTAATGACAAGTGTCCAACGGGACCAACTAAACGATAAGCTGTGCTAAGTGGACTATGATGACAACAAGGACATGTGGTGAGATATCACATCATTACTTCACATTGTTGTTGTGAAGTAAAAGGGAGTTAAATGATGAGTGATATGCTAAGTAATTAGAAGATGATGTTAGCATGTGACAGATGGCTATATCCTGCAATCTCGTTGAAGATTCAGTGGGTCCATGGTTAACCCTACAAAATTGTGGGCTTGTGACATGTGGCAATTGGAGAATACATCGTACACTCAATTCACATTGTTGTTGTGAATTGAACTAAAGTTAAGAATTAGCGATATGCAATGTATTGCATACACAATCCAATGGCGTAGGTTATGAAGCAAAGATCGAACGGTGATCACGATACTTCTTCACATTGCAAAAATAAAGGTTGATGCCCTAGATAGAATTGTGATAAGTTAAAAGGATGCAATGAGATCAAACGATGCACCATTTTAAAGGAGATTGATCTCATGGTAGTGTTTTAAAGTTGAATTAGATGTTTGAGATTTATGGGTGGTGGTACGAAGAGCCTAAATCAATGACTCACATTTAAAGTTGAACCACTCCAATGACCACAATAGTGTGAATGAGGGTTTCACTTGTAAGCTGATGCTAGGAATGAATTTAACTAGCCCAACTACTCCAACGAAAAATTTAATTGGTGATCTAATTTGCAAAGTGGCAAAATAGACTGCAAAAGAAATCAAGATCAAAATCAGATTGAATACATAAGGAATACATTAAATGCAATATCAAGGTTTAGGGTTTTATAGGATTCCATACTTAGTAAGTTCAAAAAATCAGAATTTGATGAGTGATGCGTGGCTCAATAAAAAGGTGACTTGCTGGAGAAGGTAATGAGTAAACCCTAGCAGAGGATCTATACATATATATATGTGCAAATCTCAAGGCAATTGTTGCAGGTCAGTGAAGGTATACAAAAGTGAAAATCAAAATTCAACATGTTGACACTGTTGTTAGTGTATATAGCAGAGAGCATTTTGATATTTTTGAGGCAGATAGAGAATGCACTAAAAGAAAGAGAGAGAGTTGTAGAGTGTGTGCATGGTCTCTTGAGGTAGATAGAGAATGCACTAATAGAAGAATGGAAGGTGCATAAAAGAGAGGTGTAGGGAAGAGAATTGTGTTACAAAGGAAGTAGTAGAGAATTGTGTAGTTGCAAATAGGGTTGCAACATTGAATTGTGTTAAGTAAAAAAATATATTACTTTGCATTGTAAATTTTATTGGTGGGTGCCATCAGATATCTGGGTAGGTGCTTAGAGTAGGGAGTTGGTGCTTCCTTGGAGTAGGTGCTCCTAAAACCAGGGGATTGGTGTCTCCTTAGGGTTGGTTCCCTTAAACTTTTTAATCAAAAGATATTCATTGTGAGGCTAGATTAGGACATGAATAGATCCTAGCAGCTATTCTCACCGTGGTTTTTCCCATCTTGGGTTTTCCACATATATCTTGTGTTATCTGGAAATGTGTGTAGATGTATATCTCTCTACTAGTTTAGTTCAATCCGCATTAAAGGAATTTAAAGGAATTAATCTGTTAAAAGGCTAATTTTTTTATGATGTACTGATTAACCCCCCTCTCATTAGATTGTTGTGTTCCAACACATACTTTTTTGGAGTTTTTGTAACAACTTTTGAATCTTCATTACTGCTGCAAAATTGTTCTTTATCATCTTCTACTTATGGAATACTAGTAGACAAAGTTGTTTCATCAACTCTCACATTTGCACTTTCTACAATCCTCTTCAGCCTTTTGTTAAAACATCTATATACTTTACTTCTCAATAAATAACCAATAAAAATCCATTCATCAGACTTGGAATCAAACATGTACCCAAATTTTCTTCATCTCTTTTGATGTAGCACTTGCTTCCAAATATCTTGAGATGTCTGATCAAAGCTGATCTTCCTCTCCATAACTCATATGGTGTTTTATCACTCTTGCATATGATTTGAACTCTATTTAGAATATAAAATACTATTTGAAAAATTTCTCTCTAGTACATATCCAGTATATTTTCTTGACATAACATTCTTCTTGCCATCTTTTGTACATTCTGATTCTTCCTTTTTGTAACTCCATTTTGCTACGGATTTCTAGGAGAAAAAAATTGCCTCCAGATCCCATGCTCTTCACATAATTTATCATACTTATCATAAGTGAATTCTCCACCTCTATTTGATCTCAATACTTTGATTGTTCTTTTAGTTTCATTCTCCACTAATGCCTTGAATGCCTTAAAGTTCTCAAATTCTTATGACTTCTCTTTCAGAAATGTAATCCAAGTCATCCTAGTGTAATCATCAATGAGCATCATGAAATACCTGTCTCCTTGTAGATTCTTTGTCCTCATAGGTTTGCACAGATCTGTATGAAACAAATCCAATGGTTTTGATGTAGAATACTCCTTAACATGAAATCTGCTTCTTATCTATTTTCTTTCATGACATAGTTTGTAGCTTATAGTCTAAGGCTTCTTAATCGTTGGCATATCCCAGACCATTCCTCCTAAGCTAATCTTTACAATATCATCAAAGTTCATATATACATCCCAAACTTCTATACCAAAGCCGAATTTCTTATCTTTGCATAGTAAGACAATTTTGTCCATTCAGTTCATTGAGATAATATATGTCACTATTTTTCCTACTTCCTTCCACAATCAGTTCTCTGGTACTTGATTTTCTGATTTCACAAATTTTACCACTAAAAGACAACTTATAACCTTTTTCATACATCCGACTTACACTCAACAGATTATGCTTTAGTACTTCAACATACAAAACATCATGTGTCTTTGTCCTGCCATCATTAAGACTCAAAGTACCCTTATCGGTAATTTTGGCAACAAAATTATTTCCAAGAGTCACAAAACCTCCAATTTTTTTAAAATTCATGAACTTAATTTTATCTCCAGTGAAGATCTGTTGTGTATGATCCATAGATTATTCTCCTTTTGAGCATATAGAGTAGTTTGAGAAATCATTAAATTTTTTGACTTCTCATCTGGAACCTTCTTCTAGATTTTATCTAATTCATGATTCCTACTTTCTGATCCTTTTCTTCCACTTTCTAGTAGAGGAGGACTCACAAAATTTCTTTTGTAGTTCCTTGCAATATGACCAAAGTTATTGTATTTGTAGAAAATGATATTAAAATTATACAGAGGTACAAATGTATTGTTGCTTACAAAGTTATTTCTTCTTACCAAATATTTTCTGCAATCCATAGCCTTAGACCAAAATTATTGCAATTAAAACAATAACTAGAAAATGGATAATTGAACTTGGTGTTGAATCCCTATCTTTTGAATCTTCTTCTCTTCTTCTGAACTTGAATAAAGCCATCATTTTGTGTCTTGCTCCCATCACTTGCAATTATTCTCTTAAACTTTGTGCTTTCAGAACCACTCACTTCTAGACTTTCTTTAGCAGACTTCACAAATGGTTATGTCACCTTGTTCTTTTGATAATCAAAACCAATTCTAGTTTTGACATGTGGAGATCTCTAACTTCCCAATATCTGATATAGGGTTTTAGTACTCTTTCCAAACTTCATCTGTAGCCGTTGATTCACTTTCTCAATCTCTTTTCTTATTGCCACAATTTATGCTTCCACCTTCTCACAGTCCTTGTCTTTTGACAACAACTTTTCAGCCAAAACTTCTTCAATCCTTTTTGCTTCTTTTACCTAGGTCTTCAAATCAACAATCATCTTTTTTGATTCCTTCAAATATTGAGATGCTTCTTCTTTAGCTTTCACTTCTTTTGTAATTCTTTTCTTCAACCTCTTGATCTCTTTTCTAGCACATAGCAATTCTTCCACAAGATCTACTTCATCTTCATTGTTTTCAGAATCCATTTTTGCATCTTCTTCAATAGTTTCAAAATCCATGAATACAACCTTTTCTTTTTCATATTTGGAGATATCTTCATCTTCTTCATTAGTAGAGTAGTCTTCTTCCTCTTTAGTATAGAAACTCTTATGTTTCCTCTGACCTTTATTCCTTCTCTAAAATAATTTATTTCCATACTTTTGGTCAACATTGTTAGACTCCTTATGGGGACAATTAGCCATAAAATGTCCTACTTCACTACAATTAAAGCATTTAAAAGGTAACTTGCCTTTATACGTACTAGAACCTCTTTGTAGCTTCTTGACAAAATTGGCTTCCTCTAGATTTGATCCAATTTTAGAATCTTGATCAAACTTTCTAAGAAAAGATCTGAGTACCACTGTCATAAAAACCTTTTCTTTTAGTTATTCTCGAAGACCTCATATAGAGTTGACAACTTCATCAACTTAGAGAAATAATGTGGCAATATTATCATCTTCTTTCATCTTCAAGATTTTAAACTAAGTTCTATGAGTTTATAGTTTTTCCTCTTTGACTTTGTTACCACCTTCATAGATGGTCTCCCATTTATCCCATATTTCCTTTATTGTCTTGTACTACATCATTTTCACAAATTTAGAGTTAATCAATCGACATAAAATAACATTCCTTTCCTTAGCATTAATTTTACAAGCCCTCTTTCCAGCTTGATCCCTAGGAGGGTTTTCAGGAATCTCATATCCCTCCATCACTGACATCCAAATATCCATTCCAAGAGCCATCAATTAAAACTCCATCCTAACTTTCCAAAATGCAAAATTGGATCCATCAAACAATGGTGCTTTATTTCCAAAGAATCCTTCCTAATCAACTGAATGTACCATCCCATAACTACCTTAAGCTGTTAGGCTCCTTCAAAGAAACTTGGCTCTGATACCAATTGAAGGACACACAATCTACTGAGAGGGGGGGTTGAATCAATAGATCTAATCAATTCTACATTCTAAAATTCAACACATAATATTAGACCATGCAAATTGAATCTTTACTCCTATTCACCACATAGGCAATTAAAACATAAATCATAAAGCACACAAGAGAACACCAAATATATGTGGAAAACTAAGATGGGAAAAGCCACAGTGAGAATAGTTTCTTGGATCTACTGACCAAATTCGACCTCACAATGGAGAACATATATATAAGTGAATTTTACACATTGGAAGTATTTGCCAACCTACTGAAGACACCAATCCCTTAATGTACTTGTAGGCACCAACCTACTAGAGACACCAATCCCCTAATGAATCAGAACAATAGATAAAATGTACCAGTCCTACTGAAAAATAAAGATAAAGCTTTTTGGATCTCCTATGGATCTAAATCACAAGCCAGAGCTACAATTGACACTCTTCCTCACTGCATATGATCTTCTGATACTGGCACACACATTGAAATGTAGCTCTTCACCACCTTCTCTTCAATTTACACACGTGACCAACTTTTACTCATATTGGTCTAATTCTACTTGACATCACATATATAAAATGCATCTGAACATTTGAAATATATATGCATGACATTACATTAACACTCTTCTATGTCAGCCATGGATCCACAAACAACCAGGATGACATAAGGTGGACCTAAATTCAATTTACATGAAATGTGTAACATATCAATCCAAAATCAAATTTCTTGCCACCAAAAAAAATGATGTGTGCACTACCACAAGAACCTTAATCAGGTCCTATCTTAAAACCACACACAACATTTAAAATCCACACTATACTATCCATTAGCGTACATGCCTTGAGCTTCAACTAGATGACAAACAAACACAAATAACCTTATGTCACTTCAAAAATTTTGTATGCTAAACATATCCTTCAAAAACTCTAGAATATGATAGAACAAGTGTAGGCACACTCTCCTTTCAAACCACAAAGCCTACAGTGTCTCTAGAAGGGAGACTTGAGAAACACTAAACCTAATAAATAAAAGGATGAAACATTTTGGTACAGACTCCCATACCATGATTGTCATAGTGAATAGATACATGCAAGATACTGTATGCATACAACAATTACTCCAACTTCTAGAAGGCAGTCATGTATCAATAAAACTTGATTGTGATATGATTGATGAGACAACTTCTTTATGATTGACAAATTTTGACACTCAACATACTACCAAAAATATAACATATATTTCAGTAACTCTTTGCAACTCAAAATGATAAGTCGAGGGGAATATAATGATAATTCTAGTAACCCTACAATATTTTTCATCTTTGGAATCAACCTTCTACATCAATGGAAATATTTGACATTAAAGACAACCTATGTTCAACAATTATTACCTCAATTCCTTACTAGGGTCTATTGTTGAAGGCCAAAAGAATGGATATTTCTAGAGCTTCAACCATTATTATGAAAGAAAAAGGGGAGATGTGATCACTTTTTCTGAGGCCTCTTGAATACACAAAAAGATAGAGGGATTTACATTAAAATTATTGATATCATGGGATTGGAGATGTAGCTAAATACCTAATCTAACCAAATTTGAAAAATTGAAACCTTTCCATACTTTTTATAAAAAATATAGTCTACTTAGTCATAATATTTACTAATGTCAAGCTTAACAATCACACCCTTTTCCTTTCTAGAGTGAATGGAGTGGAGTGCTTCATGTTTTATGATTATTCCATCTGATATTGTGCTCTCTACAAAAAATCCACTTTTCTCTTCCAAATGACGTGTAGGAGTTTCAATCTATTGGCCATTGCTTTGGAAATTATCTTATATACCATTTTATACAAATATATAGGGAAAAAACATCAAAATAGAACATCAACTCCTTCTTAGGAATGGGATTAATGATTTTTTGTAGGTTAGGTTAAATATTTTCTTATGTTTCCTTGACTCCTTGATCACCTCCCAAATCTCTTTTTCAAAAAATCCAAACATTTATGAAAAAAAAGTAGGGAAGCCATTTGAACTAGAGCCTTTTTTTAGGTGTAATTAAGTGGAAACTATTTTAGTTTTATCTAAAAATAAAAATAAAGTATTTTCTTCTATTTCTCTAGCACTAATCTTGGAGTTACATTTAACATTTCCCTCTAATCCATAGATTTGATTCCTCTATATTATCGAGAAGAGCTCCTAAAAATGTTAGTAGCTTCAAAGCTAAATCCTTTGGTCACCAAGTGTTGTACCATCACGAGTTGAGATAGATGATATTCTAGTAGTACTCTTCTTATCTTTAGTTGTATTATGAAAAAAATAATTATTTTTGTCCCTATTTTAGCCAACATTCCATTGATTTCTATCTCCAAAATACTTCCCCTCTAGCCAACAATTCTACATGCTAGGCTAACAATTTTTTTCTTTGTGATAGGCTTCATGATCCATCCCTTTAACTATTATCCCCTTTTGCAAAGCCTCTACCTTTTCCCCATTCTTTTTTTCTCTAAGAATATATCCTTGAAATGGAGTTTATTCCATTTATTACCATTCTATTTTATTGAATTTATCTTTTTGGATAAAAGGAACATCTTTGAACCCCTTTTCCTAAAGATGCTAGGGTAGGTAAGTTCAAGCATTCAAATTGATGGGGAGTAAATAACTAATTGTTACTACACAAAATCTAACCAACCTTTTGGCTATATTATTAAAGCCAATTATTCTAAATTGGTCCAAGTGAAAAATCCATCAACCCCACACTCCTACAAATTTGAGAAATTATTTTGTTATATGAGTACCGCCCTTTTTATCTATATTAGAAAGAATTGCATTAAATTTTGGACTCCAATTATGATTAGGAAATCAAAGAGAGTGAAAAGGATCTTTGAGGGTTGTTCCTAGATCCTCTTTTTAAGTACACAACCAACATGACCATATACATAAATTAAAAAGAAGCATATACTATGAGAAAAAATCACAACCTTGTACACCTACCAATCATTATCAACTCCCTACAAAGTGAATATGGGTAATGTAGGCATTGAGAAAATGTCGTGAACTCCAAAATCCCTTGTTAGATACCTATAATTACTCCTTACCAACACTTTGCATTTTTAATAGGATGCTAATATAGTTTTGATGAAATTAATTTCTTACAAAATAATGATCTCTCTAAATGATGATTGATTAAGCATCATTTATTAAGGGCCAAATGGTCCATGAAGTGATCTTCATTGATTTCTAGGAAGGGATGTTCCCTTCCTAGATCTTGGAACCATAACTAGTAATTTCAATTATCTTTTTGATGCTCCATCTTATATTATTTTGACTTTGTTTTATTTTATTCCTTTTCTTTTCTATTCATCATAATTATATTTCCTATTTATGACACTATCTAACTCACCAACCTTTCCTCCAAAATGTTAGTTTCTTCTTTATTTTTCTCATCTTTCCTACCTCCCCCCCTCTTATGTATCCTCATCCTCTACTACAAGGATTTCTTGTTCCATAATTAAATTTCTACTAGGGGTAATAGAAAAGTGTTCTAGTTCTAATTTTAAGATAGATCCTTCTTTTTTTGTACCATCTTCTAATTGTTCCCTTAATTGTTAATCGTTGTTTATTTATATTATAACTAGAGGTATATCCTTTGTAGGTTTTTGTACCCCTAAGTGAGAGGTGTCTATAGTCACCCTATTCTTTCCTCTAGATTTTTCCTAGCTTGATATTCCCTTTTTACATTTAGCCATCATATTCTTTGATTTATTACATCTTTTATAAACCATTAAAAACCCTTCTATTTCCACCATTTGCATCCATGACCTTAAGGCTAATATCAATTCTCATGTCTCTCGAAGAGGGATTGCAAGGTCCATGTAAATTCACATCTTCATATAGATGCCCACCTCTCCTTCAAACACATTCTCATAAATCTTGATGAAGACTTGCATATTGAATTTCTAATATTTACAAGGATTCTAGGCTCTAAGTATTTTAAAGGAAGATTGTAAAGGAAAATCCACATTGAAGTTCTAGAGATTGCATTTTTCATGGATAAAAATTTGGAACCCAATCTCTTAGGTATATTCCAACTTCATCCATCATCCATGGTATAACTTCCATTATTTCCATATTTTTCTCCTTATCCAACAATCGATAAAAAATAAGCCTCTAGGAAGTGGTCTAAATTTTAGATTATTCTCGCAATTATTTTAATTCCATGAGTGAAATTTATTTTTGGAGGGCCAATAATTTAACACTTTGAAAAAGAAGGAAAACTCTTTAAGATGAAGGATATTGATGCCTATAATTGAATCATCCATTTCTACTCTTAGACAATTGGTTTTGGATTATTGATCTTTCTCCTAACAAAATTGTGTGTACTTCTAAACTATTCTTTGAAAGGATTGATACTATTTGTTTTTTTGTCTCCATTGTTTCTTTGTTTAGTTTTGAAAATGATTTTTCCACCAAAAATGAGTTCTTTTGTTGTACATACCCCTTGAGCTTTTGAAAATGCTTTTATCTTTTATGTTCTCTCCATTGTATTATTGTCCTCTATTCTCTAGAATCGGTCTTCTTTTTTGTAAAAATATTTCCTTTAACTACCTTTCTCCATAATTATGTTTGCTTTTCTTATGACGATTTTTCTAGTTCGTCAAATCTCATTCTTCTATACAACATATATTCCATCTTTCACTCCCTTTCTCATCCTTGTGATTTTCTTCTTACCAACCATAATTCTTAATGCCCATTTATTTAGTGATATTATACCTTTCCTACTCTACTTTTTCTCGTTTCCTAAATTGATTCAATATTATTTCTAGTTTAAATTTAGTTTATTTTAATAATAGTGTTGTAATTTATTTAGAATAACTCTATAACTAATACAAAACAAAATTTTAAATTATATTTAGAAAGAAAATATATTAAAAAATAATTGTATGTTTTAATTGTAGAAAACTATTAATTAAAGTATATTTTATAATCTAAAATAAAAATGTTGGAACTTAACAAAATTTCATTGAAAAAGTAACCAACAAAAAAGATCATTTAAAAAAATGAATTAAATTCATGAAAAATAGGACAATCTTAATCAAACGAAAAATTAGTTAAGAAAAATTGAAGTCATTAAAGTTTCTTTTCAAATAAAAAATATTATGTTATGAGTATAACTACAATGATAACAATGAATGAAATGCAATGGTGAGTGTGTTAACAAAAATCTAGTAAACAACTAACATATTTTTTTTAAAAAATCTAAGACTATAAATAACTCATAAGTAAATAAAATAAAATAAATCTAATAAATCTAAAGAAAATAATTCTTAGATAAATAAAATAACTATAAGTCTAAAAAATCTAATGTAAAAGATGCAAGAGAGAAAAAATCTAATAAAAAATAGACTCTTACATAATTTTTGTAAAGATAAGTATATATATTTTGTTCAATGAATAGACATAAATGAACCATATCCCCCAAAAAATATTTTTAACCCAAATTTAAATAGTTCAAAATGGTAGCTTCATAAGAAGGGAAAAGCCTTCTATTATATTTAGAGAAATAAATATAAACATTAACTCTGTGTTGATGAGATGTAGACATGAATGTTTTACCCAAGACAATTGACATAACCTACAACTAATTATGTACCATCTTTGACAATGGAAACGTCTATTCAGCTTCCAAGTGCACCTTTGACCCTATTTATTAATTAATTGAAAATAAAAAATTCATTGTAATTATTCAATTCCTAGTTTGAACTCATACCATTACAAATAACATAACATTAATAGTTATTATCAAGAGTCTCCCTCGATTATCAAATCTTTTTAACGCAAGTTTAATTCTCTTGTATGTCGCTTGAAATTCAACTTCATTGTTAGTGTCAATGGATAGCTTTTTCATTACATATACTATAACAACATGTTACATCATGTTACATCAGACACACCTAAGCTTCCCCAAAATGCATAGGCAAAATTCAATTTGACCCAACTTTCTTCATGTGTTTTCCATTCTCTTTTATCTCTTACATTTCTTTTGGATTATACCTATTTCCCATGAACATGGAGTAAAAATAAGTATATTAATTTATTTATTATTTTTTTAATTATTTTTTTAATCTTAAATAATTATATTTAAGATATTTATACTAATTTACCTTATGTTAATTTATATTTTCTTTTCTTTTGTTTATACATAGAATATCCTAATACATAAAATATATTAGGATAATCTGGTACATAAAATATATTAAAAATATCTGAAATTTCACTTACTATTTTATTTAATATTTAAATATTTAAATGAATAAATTGTAATTTATTTTTCCAAGTTTTTTAAAATTTAATTTGAAACAAATTATTTACTCCATATTTTATTAAATAATTAATTTAAAATTATTATTGTTAATTTTTTTGTTTGTTTGGTGAAGAGGGATTTTTAATCTGACCCACTACAACATCAACATGCACAACAACCCAACAAAAATAGAAAAATAAATTATTATTATTATTTTATTTACTAAAGTGAATTGTTTTTCATCATTTTATTCATTATAATTAAATAAAAATAATCATAAAATAACTTCATAAAATACTAAATTTTCTTATATGATTTATATATTCTATCTATTTGTATTTTTATAATTTTTAATATATAAAATTATTAATAATTTGGGTTAAAACCTCACATCCATTGTAATTAACGTCTTCAAAATATTAAAAAACCTTAAAAAATAATGCGAACCATAATCAACGGTAGTCTTCAACAGCTTATTCACACAGGAGAATATTAAATTTATTTCACTGTCAATTTTCAACGCCTTTCTCATTTCAATACCGTACATTACTTTAAAACTATATATATATATATATATATATATATATATATATATATATATATATATAAAGCTACGGCTTCATATATTATAAATCTGGTTGTACCAGATTATCATAACTCAGTTATATGGCAAGAGGAGAAAATATAAGAGAAATTATGTTATTAAAGCTGCTCCTGCCAACATCTGTGAAAAGGTATATTTCCATGGGGTCTACTATAATGGTGGCCAGAATAATAGCTGCCCAAACCTACTGGAATCAAAATACATTTAATTTAATTCCATCAAGTAAATAAATATTCTGATAGGGCTATTTGGAAGATTTATGGTTTATATTAATGAGCATTCAATATAGATGCCTATGGAATCCCCTGAAGTTTGTGTGCTATGGCTTAAGATAGGGGTGTTGTGAAGGGTGATTGGGCTCTTATCTTCAATGCATATGTGGTGGTTCTAGGAGAGAGGGGCCCATAATGGAGCAGGGTTCAATAGTTGGGATAGAAGTAGTCCTCAATGGGTCTCATAGTGGAGCACTTTAATATCCAATTGCAAAACATTTTTTATCCATAAAGTATGCAAAGTGACAAATCATGTGATGCCACATCAGCGCACCAATAAAACATGACTTAGTGCACCACTATAGGTCTCACTTTTTTTTTGGCCTTTTTGGATATCTCAACAAAAAGCTCTAAAACAAAATATAGAAGCACATGAGTTGCCAAATAAACTATAGAATTGGGAGTGATTTGAAATTTCCACGTAGGATTTTGAGAAACTCGAAGTTAGGGTACTCCGCTATGGGCCCCTCTCCCCTATACAAGTCTCAAAATTGAAAGTTGAAGTTTATATATTTGTAATGGTGAAATTTGTATCTTTAAGAAATCTTTTTAAATTTTGAATTTGTTAGAGAATGTGTTTTAATATATATTGTATCTTCATGTTTAGATGTTCTTTTCTCACATAAATATTATTGTTCTTTTAATTTAGGTTCATCTTGTTAGTATGGGATCAATTCTATTCGTGTGAATTTGATCTACAAAATTTAAAAATTTAAATTGATATTTTGGTTAGCTCCCATCCACTTCTTTTTTTCCATGAGCCACTTCGATGCACCTTTCACACAATTGTTGCTATGCAATGGTATTTAAAGATCATTTGGACAATAATTTACATCTTAAAATCATCCTAGAACCATTCAACTCCCTAAACCATTCGATAAGAATTTATTAGAGTAACATTTGTATTGGTGTACTTAAATGAACAAAATTTACTTCAAAACAATCATCTAGGACATTTGTGTGCTTTCTTTCTTCATATTGAACTTTAGTATGATCATAAAGCTTGTATCTCCATGGATTGACTTGAAAGAACTTGTTCCTAGTGATCCAATAACTTCCTTAAGGAATTTTAAAATATTGCTAGTCTTTGACAACTAGCAAGAAGCAAGGAATCTGGAAAAAAAGAGAATTAAAGTGCACAACTATCTAGTTTAGATCCATAGACCATATAATTGATTGACACTCATTGAAGTGATTTAGAACCATAGATTCAACTTGAAAAATGATACAATTTCGCACAAAATTTGAGAATAAATGATATATTTAGATTACTTGTTTTTTGTACCAAAGCAATAGATCTCAATGCCATCACTCACCCACATAGGTTCTAGAGCTAACTCCATTGTTCTTTCTCATTTACTTTCCTAGCTTACCATTTCATTATTAAATTATCACCTCTACAATTGTCATTTATATAGTCTATGCTGATTTATACTAAGTTGTATGCATTTTATTGGATTAGTGTAGATTAAACCAAGGGAAAAATTATTTTCCTTTAATTTTTTGGCAAACCCATTCAATCTTACACCCACTAGGGTTTGACCTTAAGGATTATACCTTCACTATTTTAAGGTTTCAAATCTAGATTAATTTTGATTGTACATCATCAATGTTTATATCTTGCAAGGAATTTTGTCCTATGCATTTATATTTCATTGCTATATCATTTCTACTAGGGTGGGTATTTCTATGTAACCTTGTTTATCTTGCTAGGGTTTCTCTTTTAGATCTAAGATATAATGTTGATATATTTTTAATTTTTAATCTAAAAGTGAATCTTTGTGTCTTATTCCCAATCTTTCTTATTTTTTATGCCACCAGTTGCTCATGATCCTAATCTTCCCTTGAGAAGCAATTCTCATCCAAATAGTACTATGATAACCCAATCTAATGAAACTAAAATATATTCTTATCCTTGTCTTGAAAATATCTTGGATTATAATCAAGACTATGGTCATAATACCCATGTGGTGCAACATGAGCTTACTAATGTACTCGTTAGTTTGGCCCATGTAGAAAGTTATTCATGACTAACATACATAATTCATGTAATGCCCCAATATTTCACTAAAGACATTATCAATAAAAAAATGATAGATAATTTTTTCATGTGATGTAAATATGACACATATGCCATATTAAAAACCTATGCATTCAAGATGCAATGAAAAACATAACAATTCTCAAGATATGTCATGATGATGCACCAAGCATGATAAAACCATGATAATCATACAAGAGGATATAGTTTCCTCTATGAAAGATATTGGACACTAGTCCATGATCTTGTTCTCTCGTGAAAAAAATGAATATAATGAGAGTGAAACTCACTTTATTACACATCCCAATGTGACACAATTGATATCTAAGAAGAAGTGGGAATGCCATTCATTCACTAGGGTTACCTAGACATTTGAGGTAGGTCAATTGGGAGATACAAGCTCTTGACCAATTGAATCATTAACTAGTCATTTGCATGCAAAGCTATATATTTTAAAGCGCATAGGAGTAGATTGATTATAAATTATGATATATATTAATAAAATAAGATGATAGTAGGGAAATTCAAGCCAAGGGGATTAAATTTTACTTAGGAATTATTCCTGCAAAGAATTACAAAGAACCTTCTATCCAATGGGTGCCCCTTTACCATCTAAGGTTTCCCCTTATACCAATTAGGGTCACCCCTTTACTAGTCAAGGTCCCCCAAGTCACCTAGTCTTGGTAAAATGGGTACCTTCAATACAAAGGTTTTCAAACTTCACGAGGGCCTCAAAATTAATAATTACATCCAAAAAAAATTCTCCAAAAGGTCTGCAAAATCACTAAACCCTAAGGATTAGTTCCAATCTTACAATGTAAGAATTGATTGCACACAAACCAAGGCAAGTGCAGGGATTAGGACAAAACAATCCTATTACAAGTTATATGCTAAAGAGGCATACCCACCTCAATCCTAGTGTTGTTTGAACATAGATTAAAATAAATATGCACTTATGGCTCAAGGATCAAATCAACATATTTAAATTCACCAAATAAAATGATTCATTTTGTGATATCCAAAATGTCTAACCCTTTCTAAGCAACTAAAATGCAATGGAAAAACATAAGGAAACACCTCAAGATTAGCCTAAGAAATTTGTAAGTGCAAAGAGGAAAGTGTAAAATGATGACAAATGGATATACCTTCCTTCTTGCAGCTGAAACTCCTTGGTTGGCCCTTGATTTTGAGTTGGTTTGTATGCTCCTTGATAGTTCTTGATATGGCTAAATGCAAGTCTTGACTATATGCTTGAATGTAGATGCAAATGGATGAATGTTGATGGCTAGATGAGTGCAAAAAATGGCAGCATTTAGTTGCAAAAATGACAGTCTTTTTCAATGCCTTAGAGGATGGGGTATTTATAGAGGAACTTGAATTCTCTAGAGAATTCAATGGTTGGGATTTATCCAACAAAGTCAAGATGAAGGGCTAAGGTGAGTTGAAGACTCACAAGCCCTCACATTTTGACATGTGGAATGTGAAGTGGACTAAGGGTGAGATGATGTGTAGGTGATGTGGAAGAGAGGTACATGATGTGGAGGAAGGACAAGTACCTTCCAAGTACCTTGGGGAGTGAGAAGATTTCTTTAAAAAGGAACTTCTTATCCCCAAGTGGGAGTGAAAATAACACTTGAAAAATTTTGGAATTTCTCAAAAATCTCCATGGGAAAAGAGAAAGAGGTTGGAGAAATAAAAAAATCACATTCATAGGAGAATCTAATGGATAAGGGAGGGTCTCCAAAAAGGTGGGAATTGGTCACATGTGCATGAGGTGACATATCAAAGATTCTAGAAGCCTTGGAAAGATAAAATGTGAATTAAAAATTCACATGGGGATGAGAGAGACATAGGGTGAATAAAAGTGAATTAAAAATTCACATAGGAAAGAGGGTTAATGCCAAGAAAGGAAAATGGAAGGATTGACCAAAAAGTGGTACTAAAAATGGCTAATGACTTTGATTAAGGTTGTGCAAATACTTGATTATGATAATTAATAGAAGATTAAAGACAAGTGGCAAATGTAGGAGGATGTGACATTAATCCTTGATTAAGAGGATGCACACCCTAAATATGAATTAATTAAATTAATTCAAATTAGAGATGGATTATGGAGGATGTGACAAGGAGGGAGAAAAGAAGAATTTTAAATTGATTTTAATTCAAAAGATTAGAATGACTAAATTAAATAAATTGGTGTATTTATTTAATTTAGAGAGGAGAAAGGCACCAGATAAAGTGTTTAATTATTAAATTAAATACTTTAAGAGTCTTATGTGGGAAGTGTAATATTAATTAAATAAATTAATATTGACAGAATTGATGAATAAAGAGGTAAATTTGATCATATGGGAGTGATCAAATTTGGGTGTCCACATTTTGCCCCTCTTCGAAATATTGTTAAAATAACAATGTTTCAAAGAAAAATAAAATGTCGGGGATGAAGAAAGTGATAGGGATTGGTGCCCCAGCTTGAAAGAGGTTGAATGATCTGTCCAAGAGGAGGAAAAAAAGGAGAGGGATGCTCCAGTGCCTTCCTCAAATGGATGGAAGGAAATGATAGGGGATGCCCCCTCGAGAGGGCAGTTGGGGAAGAAATAAGGGGGCCCTGGATGACTTCTCAATAAGAAGAAATGAAGGATACCATTGGATAGAGCACACAAAATTAAGCAAGTTTTACTTTTGAATGGAGTTGATTAGACGTACGGTTTGCAAATGGCGGCTCCGGGAAAGAAGGGAATTAGTTGGGAGAGAGAAAAGTTAAATAAAAGGTAAAAACACCTTTATTGTAAAAAGAGGGGGAAAAAGAAGGGTTAAAAGGTAATTGGAAGAATTACCTTGGCTCATTGTCACTGTAGCAATTGAGGAGAAGGGAAAGAAGGGGGAGGGGAGACAGAGCAACAATGCCGCAAGATTATGATACGAAGATCATTCATCGAGCAGATGATCTGCGGAGATGCTGGACCCACTTCGCGGTGCCCTGCAAAGTGAGTAAGAAAACCCGTGCTATGTATTTTAAATATTTAGCATGTTTTTAAGATAGTGAGAGAAAATGTAAAATGTGTGTTGGGTGGGCGGGGTGGAATAGGAAACTGGGTAGTTTAGGTAGTTGGAAAAAAAGAGTTAAAAGGGGATATGAGAGAGGGGGGAATTAGGGCGTGCCACCGCACAAAGGGGCGTATTCGCCCTGAGCTAGGGTGAGCTCGCCCCGGCAGGGGGTGGATTTTCCCCGGAAAAGGGGTGGACACGCCTTGAGCTGGGGCGGAGTCGCCCCAGCAAGCGGGACGGACTCGCCCCGCTAGGGGGCGGACACGCCCCGAGCTGGGGCAGAGTCGCCCCAGCGCGAGGGGCGGACACGCCCCGAGCTGGGGCGGAGTTGCCCTGGCGGGCGGGGCGAACATGCCCCGAGCTGGGGTGAAGTCACCTCGGCGGGCGGGGCAAACACGCCCTGAGCTGGGCAGAGTCACCCCAGCGGAAGGGGCAAAAATGCCTGAGCTGGGGCGGAGTTGCCTCGGGGGAAGGGGAAAAAATGCCTCGATCTGGGGAAAAGTCACCCCGGAAGGTAGGACGAACATGCCCCGAGTTGGGGCGGAGTCGCCCCGGCGGAAGGGGAGAATACGCCTCGAGCTGGGGCAGAGCCGCCCCGGCGGGCAGGGCGAACACACCCCAAGCTGGGGCGGGGTCACACCGGCAGGAGGGGCGGACACGCCCCGAGCTAGGGCGGAGCCGCCCCGACAGGGGGCAGACTCGCCCCGAGCTAGCGAGGGCTCGCCCCAGTAGGGGGTGGGCTCGCCCCGAGTTGGGGTGGGCTTGCCCCAACGCGGGGCAAGTGCACCCCAAAAAGGAACCGAGGGGGGAGAGGGCGGACCACGGAGGCCAGAAAGAAGAGACTGTCCCGTTGGGGGCAAGATGAGGATGAAGAGAGAAAAGAAAAGTAAAGATGTCCCGGGGCTGGGAAGATTGTGTACTGATAAACGGTTGGTGTGAATGCAGGGTTTGGGGCGGATACGGACACATGAGCGACGGTCAGAGGTATTGACAGCGACTATAGTAGTGATGACTGGCGTGGATCATGCGGCTTTAGATCATGCTGGTTTATTGAATTTTTTAGAGGTGCCAGTGACGAGAGCGCATCGAGCGATGTTGACGGCCTTGATAGAGAGATGGAGTTCAGAGACATCGACATTTCATCTACTGACGGGGGAGATGACAGTGACACTAGAGGATGTATGGCACATCCTGAAGCTGTCGATAGCAGGGATATTGCTGAGTGATGTGGTGTCGAGAGGGGCCGAGTTAGAGCAGACTATGACAATGTTATTTAGACATGTTGCCCTGCCTCTTTAGGGTTCGCAGTTGGATCTAGATAGATGCTTGACAGTGGGAGTACCACCTTTGCCTTTATTCCTAGCTAGGTTAATTAGTGGGATATTGTTGCCAGATCGTAGCAAGCGGTATTGCAGTCTAAGGTTTATGGAGGCGATTCAACACATTGTTGAGTGGTATGAGGGACATATTGTGTGGGGTACTTGTGTCCTAGCCCAGTTGTATAGGGATATGCATCTGATTTGCTATCGGGAGATAGTGAGTTTGACACACATGACCCTACTACAGGTGTGGGCATAGGAGCATATTATGGTGATGAGACCGATTGCTGTTAGGGAGGGAGATGTGGATGATAGAGAGCCGGTGGCATGGGGGTATGGAGAGGTGAGGGGCTGGGTTGTGCATCATAGGGGGTTGGGAGATATGGAGGGATGGAGGAGGATGGTGGATGATTTGGAGGAGGGAGACATAGTGTGGTGACCTTATATGCATCGACGCTTCAAGGGATGGAGAGAGCAGACTGAGAGACAGAGAGGGTACTTTATGGCTTAGTGTGTCCTAATTGGGAGTCTTCTAGATAGTGGAGATGCATCGACCAAATAGGGTGGTGAGACAGTTTTGGCTAACACAGGATATTCCTGGTGCACTGATGATGTTTCGGCAGCTCACCAAAGAGCGACCATGGGGGTGTGCGATTAGCCCGAGGGAGGCCAAAGCAGCATGGGTGGTGACAGTGCAGATAGCCTATCCTAGAAGATGTGTGGGAGCAAAGGATGTAGGGGTGACAGTACAATATGACCAGTGGTTTCGCAACCACCGATGGGAGAGGATTACACCATTGGTGCCGATTATAGGAGCCATAGGATTTGGATCAGAGGATGAGTGTCGTGGGGCTAGAGAGAGAGTATGACATGAGGGTGGGAGAGGTACCAAGCTGGATGTGGGAGGAGAGAGGATGGAGGCAATGGGATGGGCAGCGAGGAGGAGGATTAGGGGGTAGTGGAGGAGGGTTAGAAAGGCGGTACAATAAGAGGGTGGGAGAGATCCTGAGCTAGATGTGGGAGGATAGGAGGAGTCAAAGGTGGAGATGATACACTTAGTGGAGGGTAGAGCTGGCCAGCAGACTGGTATAGGGGGTAGGGTACGATAGAGGAGAGTGTTGGTACGGGCCGAGCAGGGAGGGGAGAGACAGCAGGATGGAGGTCAGGAGGAGATGGAGGCCAGGTGTCAGCCAGAGATGATAGCGGGTAGGAGGCGACTGATGAGGGTACAAACTGTGACATAACAGGAGGGGATGGGAGGGGGAGGACAGTAGGAGGGAGCCCGAGAGGAGACTAAGGCTAGGAGTCAACCAAAGAAGATAGCGGGTAGGAGGAGTCTGATGAGGATATCGACTATGACAAAGCAGGAGGGGATGGGTAGGGGTGGTTAGTAGGATGGGGCGCGATAGAAGACTGAGGCCAGGAGTCGGTCAGGGAGGATGGGGAGTAGGGGATGACAGAGGGGGGCATATGGCATCAAGGCAGGAGCCTCCCATTGTAGAGATAGGGGAGAGTGAGGATGAGGAGCAGCTGGAGATAAGAGAGCCGAGGAGATTGATGAGAGTGGGGAGGCATGGTCAACCGCGGAGAGTGCGAGTCTGTCCTTCCGTGGAGGACTTGGAGGATTAGCAGGAGCAAGAGGGCAAGGAGGGTGATGATGCTATGGAGATAGACAAAGATGTGCCAGATATGGATATTTGGGATGCAAAGCCATTGGCGATGGTTCCTGTCATTACCTTAGGAGATTCAATTGTTCAGCCGAGAGACACTATGGAGAGGCTTCAGAGTAAAAATCAGAGGTTGAGGGTAGCAGAGGCAAAGGTGATTAGACTCAGAGTCGAGCTATTGAGAGCACAAGTAGCAGGTCAGAGGGATTATAGATTTATGGTTGACCTCTTATCCACACAGGTAGAGGTGATGAGGAGGGAGAGAGAGGGACTGTAGGCTGTCATATAGGGGCTACAATATGAGTTAGTTGCTGTCAGTTGGGACCATGATAGACTTCAGGCGGAGACCGTTATATTGCAGGCCAGAGAGGAGTCAGTGGGGATGACAAATCATGTATCAATAGGTAGTGGGCAGCAGGTTGATGATCTCTGGTAGGAGCAAGATGAGCTACGGGATAGAGTGTATTGCTTAGAGCAGACGATGGGAGAGATGGGGGTGATGCAAGAGAGAGAGAGATAGGTGAGGGAGCAGGTTCGTATTAGGCAGACAGAGAGAGATGTAGCATAGGTGCGAGTACAGGTAGTGGAGGTAGAGAGGGACACAGCATAGGTGCGAGGCACAGATTCATTCTCTTCAGAGGAGGAGAGAGGAGGAAGTTTCAGAGGTATTAGTACCGCAGGGAGGGCGAGATGCAACAATGTTGAGAGTCTAGGAGCTGCAGGGGGAGAGGGATGGAGTAGTGGTTCGGTCATAGGCTGCAGAGAGAGAGAGAGAGATGCTGCAGAGATACAGATGCAGACATTGCAAGGGGAGTGGGATGCAGCAGTGGTTCAGTGGCAGGCCGCTCAGAGGGAGAGAGATGCTGTGGAGATACAGATGCAAACACTGCAGGGAGAGCGGGATGCAGCAGTGGCATAGAGGCAGTCGATGCAGGTCAGTGATGTGATAGGGAGAGATACACATGGATTAAAGGGGAGAGGGATGTAGTAGTAGCCAAGGCAGTGACTTCTGAGGAGATAAGAGATCAGATTTAGGTGGAGATGGCATAGTTACGCCTATCCCAAAAGGCCTGGGAGCAGGAGAGGAGAGTGATTACGAGGGATCAGGATAGGTATCGTCAGGAGTGGAATTATGCTCGGGTTTAGGTTGCGGAGTGAGAGGAGAATGCGAGAGGCAGGATTTTGGATGGCTGCGTACTACCATGCAGTCCCAGACCCAACCCAGTGGATATTTTAGTATACCCGACAGGCACCCCAGATGTCAGTGCCATCTCAGTCGCTGGGGACATGGACTCGAGGTTATAGTGATTCACCGGGTGTTACACCAGGCAGGAGATCAGTACCGGATTCACCATAGAGATCATATGTGGGTAGCTCATTCAGGAGGTGATAATTTACTGAGTTTTTGACAGATGCAGGGTGGAGCATGTAGGATTTATCGACAGAGATCAGAGAGGTTCTATGTCTCTAGATTTTGTAGTTTATTATGTGATGGATATATGATAGATTTTGATGTATGATGGACATGTGACACATATTATATTACTTTGATTATGACATGGGACAGTTCTTATTGGCACTATGTAGTATGTTTCCTTTTGTGATGGGTGATTGTATGCACGTGTATATGATATTTCCTGCTTATGTGGATGGATATTTTGGGTTAGTTATGCACATGTTTATGATATTAGATGTTTATGTGGATGATTGGGTGTATGCATTTGTGGAAGGATGATTTTATTAATGCAGATATACACATGGTGATATGATGTGTGCCCATGTTACATCTATGTATATGTATATGATGGATTTTGTATGGACATTTTATATATGCAGGATGTGATGTATTATGAGTCTTACACTTTGTGATGCAGGTGGCGATGTATGTGTGGTTAATAGAATGACTCTAATATGCAATAATGCTCTTGTAATTTTAGAGGAAATAACACATGGCCATAAGTGCCAATAAGAACTGACATGCTAATGGAAGGTGGGTATGTAGTGATTGTGAAAATGGGTGTCATTTGGCATCTGTCAAAAATTATTAGTATTCTGAAAAGAATGGGAAAGAGTGGGATAAAGTATTTGCACAACCAAAATCATAGGGTGAATGCAATGCAACAGATGATGAAATGCAATAATAATATGAGTTGCCATCTTTGGAGCATTGATATTTGCTATAGCATAAGATACCAAATACCCTGATATATAAGACCAGGGCCAGTAGGCATCCAATGCATGAAACAAACATAACAAGCAAAGAGGGGGCTACCCCAACACCCCAAGGTCATGATGACCTTGGTTGGGCTAGGCATTGGGATAACCACAAACAAACAAGGATGCCCCAGCTTAACACAAGACCTCAGGGATCTTGGTGGGTACTACGTGTGAGAACTGAAGAGGAAGTAACAAAGAAAAGACCAAGATGAACCCATATGTCGACTAGTCAAAGCACACCATGATATGATGGATCAAGGTGACCATTACAAGTGTTGATAGTGAGCTCAAATGAAACATAAATTACAAAACATCAAAAGATCACAATTAAAATCAAAACATCCTTTGCCATAGGATCAGGGTGATGGATAGGATCAAAGAGGTATGCTAGGAAGGATGCATCCTGTTGAGACGGATGATGGATACTAAACTAGAATGACCCAGTTTGATGCTAGATTCCTTTCATTAACCAAATATTTTGATAATATTAGGATTTTATTTGAGAATAACGAGCTAGATGGGGACATAAACTGACACATCCTACAGACCTAGGGGCTCGGGGGCTAATCAGAGATTAGCCTTGCCTATGTGAAAGCACAGAGCCTTTGTAGTTCATGAAAAGACCACGGATAAAGTGGAAAGATGATGATGAAGGCGAATGATGGATGATCAAGACGCGATGGTCAAAATACCCCGAGGCATATCAAATGATCATCCTTGCCTATGTGACAGCGCAGGGGCAACGTAGTTCTACAAGTGATGTGGAAGGATGAGATCTAGATGGAGACCAACACAATGGATGATCCTATATGATGACACAGACCGACCGACAAAGGGGATGAACAAGATAAGCTCAAAGTGGGATACTGAAAAGCTCAGGATGGGGGATAGGCTAGATGGGTCATCCAATGCTCAATCAATATATACCAAGTAGCCTAGGATGAGGTGGGTGAGGACGATAGTGCAGATGAAAGCATAAAATAATTAGGATGTCAGGTAGATAATGATTAATCCCTCTACGGATGATGCTTGTTACCAAGTTTTCACCATCCATACTTATCGAAGGCGCCACCAAGAGGTGGTTTTCACTATAGGACAAATTTATTTCTCTTTAATATTTTTTGGATTTTTTATTTTTTTATTATTTTTTATTTTATTTTATTTTTTATTTATTTTTGGATTTTTTCCTAATTAGGTGGGGTTACCAAGCAGACTTAGGTGTAGAACTTTTTGAGATGTATTATGTTGATGGGTTCATCAAGGGGATCTCCTTCAAGGGTAGTCAACCTGTATGCCCCAAATCCATATTTGGCGGCTATGATATAAGGCCCCAACCAATTTGGCTCAAATTTTCCTTTCTTGTTTTGGTCTTGTTGGGTACGCTGATTCTCTTTGAGGACAAGATCACCTACCTGAAACTGTTGAGGGCGAACCTTCTTGTTGTAGTGGCGCTTGAGGCAGTTCTGATATGCTTGGAGGTGATCATAGGCTTTGATCCTTTTTTCATCAAGCAGCTCTAGTTGTGCAAGTCGTGCAACACGAGCATCCTCCTCACTGATAATATTTTTTAAGGAAATTCTTAGTGATGGGATCTCAACTTCAATTGGCAAGATGGCTTCGGTACCATAGACTAGAGAGTAGGGAGTGGCCCCTGTAGGGGTACGGATGGAGGTGCGATATGCCCAAAGGGCGGGATGGATGTGGAGATGCCAATCTCAACCAATGTTATTGACAACCTTTTTGAGGATGCGGATAAGGGTCTTGTTGGTTGCTTCTTTCTGACCGTTACCCTGGGGGTAATAAGGTGTTGACCAACGATGCTAGATATGAAAGGTATCGCAGAGGTGTTTCATGGCTTGGTTTTTGAAGGGTTTTTCATTATCAGAGAGGATGGTAGATGGGATACCATACCTATAGAGAATATGGTAAAGGATTAATTTTGAGATTTGGATACCGGTGATTTGTGAGAGTGGCATTGCTTCCACCCACTTAGTGAAGTATTCAGTGGCGGTAATTATGAATGTATGGCCGTCAAATGATGGTGGGTGAATCTTGCCAATCAATTCAAAACCCCATTGAGAAAAGGGCCACGGTGCTAGGAGGGGCTGAAGATCTTGTGTTGGAGCGTGAATCAAATCTGCATGTTGTTGGCATGGAAGACAATTCTTCACAAATTCACAAGCATCATGCTCTAGTGTAGGCCAGTAATACCCTACTCGGAGAATTCTTTTGGCTAGAGCCATACCATTTGTGTGAGTCCCACAAACACCACCATGTACCTCTGTTAGTGTCGTGCAGGCTTTGGTCTCATCCAAATACCTAAGGAGGATGCCATCATACCCGTGACGATAAAGCGCATCACCGATGATGATGTATCAGGAAGAGCGATGAACGAAGGATTTGCGTTGATTGTGTGTAAGTTCTGGGCGTATGATATTATCACGGAGCTAGGTGTATATGTCCTGGTACTATGAGGAGGCGGGACCTACGATATCGCACACCATATTAGTCTCAGGAATATCATATGCAGGGATTAAAATTTGTTCAACAAGAAACTCACATTTTGTTCGGTCTTTAGGCATGTCAATCAAGGAACCAATAGTGGCCATTGCATATGCTGCTTTATTCTGTACCTGAGGAATTTGGTCAAACTGTATGAAGGTGAAATATTTCTTGAAATCACCATGCGCTTATAGGGTAACAATTTATCATCTTTTGTGAGGAATTCATCATTAACTTGTTTGATGACTAATAATGAATCACCAAAGACTTTTAGGTGAGTTATATGCCACTGTTTTGCAATTCGGAGGCCGGTGAGGAGGGCTTCATACTCTACAATGTTGTTGGTACATGGGAATGCTATCCTAAATGATTTTGGGATGTAGTCACCTTGAGGGGTAATTAATAAAATTCTTGCTCCATATCCACTATGAGTGTTTGAGCCATCAAAATATAGCGTCCAAGCCGGTGCTTCTGTAACTATGTAGACTTCTTCGTTTGGGAATTCAGTGTCTAGCGGGCAGGCATCTACTAATGGCGCCTCAGCCAATTGATCAGCTATGACCTATCCTTTTATGGCTTTTCGCTCTACATACTCTATGTCAAATTCACTTAGGAGCATGACCCATTTGGCCATGCGGCCAGTCAGAGTGGTTCTACATAACAAATACTTCAGGGGATCAATTTTAGTGACTAATTTGACTGGATGGCTGAGCAGGTAATGACGAAGTTTCTGTGTGCTGAAGACTAGCGTAAGGCAGGATTTTTCCATGGGGGAGTAATTTAACTCATAGCCGACCAATGTTTGACTGATGTAGTAGATTGCCCTCTTTTTGAAAGACTCATCATGTTGTGCCAACAATGCCCCCAACGCGACTGAAGTAGCAGAGATGTAAAGCAGGAGGGGTTTTCCTAGAATAGGTGGCATCAAGATCGGTGGATGAGCTAAATATTCCTTAATTTTATCAAAACCCATCTGACACTGCTGGTTCCATCGGAAGGTGGAATCTTTCTTCAGAAGATGAGTGAATGGCTGACACTTATCTGCTAGCTGGGCTATGAACCGACGGATGGACTGCATCTTCCCCTAGAGGCTTCTTAACTGCTTTAGATTGCGTGGAGGTGGCATGTCCAGAATAGCCTTTACCTTGGTGGGATCAACTTCAATACCCCTTCGGGAGACTATAAAACCCAACAATTTTCCTGACGTAACCCCGAAGACGCACTTTTTTGGATTTAGCCGCAACTTGTAATGTTCTAACCGTTCAAATATTTTCTTCAGGACAGTAGGATGTTCCGCTCGTGTTGTAGATTTCCCTAACAAGTCGTCAACATAATCCTCCATGATGATATGGATAAGGTCATGGAAGATGACCGTCATTGCCCTCTGATATGTTGCCCCTGCATTTTTGAGACCAAAGGGCATAACATTGTAACGAAAAGTACCCCAAGGTGTTGTGAAAGCAGTCTTGTGTTGATCCTCCAGTGCAATTCGAATCTGGTTATAACCGGAGAATCCATCCATAAGGGATAGCATCTCATGTCCTACTGTGAGGTCGACCAACATGTCAATGTTAGGTAGAGGGAAGTCGTCTTTTGGGCAGGCCTTGTTGAGATCCCTGAAGTCTGTACAAATCCGAATGTCGCTGTTTGGTTTGGCAACTAGTTCTATATTGGAGATCCACTCAGAGTAGTCAATTGGTTTGATAAAACCTACAACTAGTAACTTCTCCAATTCCTTCTTGACTAATAATGCGACTTGTGGATGCATCTTGCGGAGCTTCTGTTTGACAGGATTGGTGTCAGGGTGAACTTCTAGATGATGACCCACTAAGGCGGGGTCTAAGCCCGGCATGTCTGAATATGACCAAGCAAAGTTAATGATTCCCTCTTGGAGTAGTTGCACAATGACTGGATACTCTTGCTCTGAGAGTGACTTAGCTACATAGGCGATCTTAGGATTTTCAGCAGTACCCAGATTAACTTCTTGGGTCTCTTTGATTAGAATAGATGATCAAGCAGATAACTAAGTTCCTACAAGGGGAAGATGAACATCTCCATCTTCTAGTGCTTCCTCGAGGTTTTTTCCATCAGATGCATCCTTTATTTTTACTTTTTCAAGGTCAGGAAGTGCCTCAGGGAGGTTTTCACTAGATGACCATTTTTTATTTTTCTTATTCTTATTTTTGCTACTGGAGTGTTCATCCTCCCCCAATCCCATGAGATTGACATATGTATCCGTAGAAATATTGACAAGTGCGCTATTACTTAGGTCCCAATCAATGAGCTCAGGGTGGTGAAGGGATAGGCTAATGGTGCAAACATATAGGCATTCAAACATGGATGATAGGTCGGCGTGATCGACGTCATCGTATGCACGTATGATGGATTCTTCCTCGGGTATATCTTCCAATGAGCCATTGTCCATGGCAACACTATTGGAGGTATTAGACGATGTTGCAGGGCCTTTCTATTTTTTATCGTATCTGATGCCTATGTTCTTTGGTAGCTTTGATGTATCAATAGGTTGCAACCGACCCTGTTCTTCTTTACCTAGGCCCCTTCCTTGGTAGTTGTACTTTTCTACAAACTTAGCCGACCATGAGTATGCTTCCTGGAAATATTCCTTTAGAGGAGGATCCCGTTGAGGTTCTTCTCGGTAGACCCATTGGCTTATATCCTCTTCTAGTGCATCTATTTTGACAATGGGGGAATCTAAAAGTGGTGGTAGGGATGTTCTTACCACTGAAGGTGACAGTCTTCTCTTCCTTTGGAGTAGCGTGTGAAGGTTGACCATACTCGTGTGGTGATAGTGGCATGGTTGCTACATTGAGAGCAGTATACAGGATGCTTCTAAAGCACAACAATATTCAAATGTTTCGGGGTCAACATGGATGGTGACTTCTTGTCCGTTGACAGGGAATTTTAGGCACTGATGGTACGTGGAGGGGACGGTTTTCATAGCATGGAGCCATGGGCGGCCAAGGAGGAGATTATATGGCAAGTCCAAATCAAGGACATGACAGGTAGTGTATTGAAGCACAGGTCCCACTTGGATAGGAAGACTGATAATTCCCTCTGAATTCCTTTCTGCATTGTCATAGGCTTTGATTGTGATGATCGGATTACTTAAATCCGCTTGAGTATACCCTACCTATTTTATGAATTTTAGAGTACACAAATTGAGGGCAAAGCCATTTTCTACCAAGACCCTTTTTATTTTATGGCGGGAAATCACGACTTCGATATGCAAGGGGCTATTATGATTGATATTGATATTCGGCATGTCATTTTGGTTGAAATGGAGTTGATGAGATAAAGACAAGTGTCCCACCAAAGCTTGGAATTGTGTGGGGTCGATGTCATTAGGCACATGGGTTTCCTGCAGGGCTCTGTTGAGGATTTCTTGATATACAAGGGAAGACTTAAGCAAATCCAAAATGGAGATATGAGTAGGGGTCTTTCCTAAGTGATCAAGGATGTTGTACTGAGAGCTTACAAGAGTCGATTGGGCGGGTGCAGAGGCTGCAGAGACAGTGATGCGGGCTCATCATGTAGTAACAACACATTGAGGGTCTTTGGCTTTAACATGTATCATGGATACACAAGGTTCTACCTGCTCAATATAATGAATGACACCCTCGTAATTGAAGGGTACATTCTTGTAGCTCACATTATTTGTGTTGTTTTCTTGGGGATTACTGCTAGATGTGCTTGGGCCTTGATTATGGTTCGGAAAGGCATTTTGATATATCTGCAATTGAGCATTGGATGATGAAGCTTGACTGGGGTCGACCTTGATATCACCTCGATTAATGAGATCCTGGACGTAGTTTTTCAGACCCTGACACTTGTTCAAAGAGTGTCCTTTGATTCTATGGAACTCACAATACTCATTTTCCTTAAACCATGCAGGCTTGGGTTTGGACTCGTCAAATGGCTTGGTGACAGGGTACGTGATGGGATAGTTGATTTGTAACAACTTATTAAAGACAACACTCAGAGGTTCTCCTAATTGAGCATATTGACGTTTGGTGTTCCCTTGATTGTTCTGGTTTGACTGTTGAGGAGGGCGAGGTGTCCCCTGCGGTACAGAGATGTCATTAGGTACAGAAGGTTGTTATTTTTGGGATGTATTAGTCACTTGGATGTGTTTAGTGTCCATCACGCCATCATTCACTGCATTCCTGTTCTTGTTCCAGAATCGTGGTTTATCGCCAAATGACCTCTCTTTATCATGACTATGTATTTTGACGTGTCCCTTGGCAACAAGGGCATGTTCAAGGATGGGTCCCTCTTCCACTATCTCCATGAAAGTGGTGACACAATGTAACCTAAAATTATGGGCCATGTCGGGATGAGAGTTCTCCATGAAAAGAGTGACCATGTCTTTTTCTTTCAAAGGGGTCTTCATTCGGCTTGCTAATGCACGCCACCTTTGGAGGTAGCTAGTAAAGGTTTCCCCCTCACGTTGTTTCTCTTTGAGGAGATCTAAGGTGTTTGTATCCTCCAAATTGAAAGAGAAGTAGGATACAAATTTTTCTGACAGGTCTACAAAAGTTTTTATGGACCCTTTTTCGAGGGTCATGAACCAATCCAGGGCATGGCTTGTCAGGCTTTGTGGGAATAGGTGCAAGAGATAGTTGTCATTGTGCATGACCTCTTGACACTAGGAGTAAAATTCCTGCAAGTGAGCCTTAGGGTCTTTGTTTCCCTTGTATTTGTCAAAATTTGGTATTTCAAAATGTTTAGGAAACGAGATTAATGAGATGGAGGGATCAAATGGATATGGGCATGTCTTCAAATTTGAACGATTGTTTGCCAGCCCTGGCTTGAAGGTCTTTCAGAGCAGC
Organism: Sequoia sempervirens; assembly: GCA_007258455.2. Lineage (NCBI taxonomy): Eukaryota > Viridiplantae > Streptophyta > Pinopsida > Cupressales > Cupressaceae > Sequoia > Sequoia sempervirens. The sequence goes on along the minus strand of VDFB02370548.1, from coordinate 1,522 downwards.
TTTGATTTCCAATAGATCCGAGTGGACCGGTGGCTAGTTGTGGGGATATTGATGATAGGATGATAAAGGATCTTGTTGAGAGAGCGTTGGATTGTTGAAGTATTAATTTTGATAGTTGGATGATGACATGCCTTGTTGATAAGCTAGGGGATTTTGTTGGTATGGAGGTTGTTGTTGCGGGGTATAGTATGGATTTGTTTGATAGAAGTGTGAGGTAGGTTGCTGAGGAGCTTGGATGGGATGTTGTAGATTGATTTGAGGGTGTTGAAAGTACTGTTGTGATTTTTGGGAGGCCACATAAGGTGGGTGTTGGTGAAATTGTTGTTGATTATGATAGTAATAGTGCTGAGGGGGTTGTTGTCATGTCAACTGTTGTGTGGGCCAAGATGGGGTGTTGTGTTGTGGTTGAGTTTGCGGACGTAAGATGGATGCGAGGAATGGGGATATGGTCTGAGTGATAGGTCGGGATGGATTTCCTTGCGATTGGTATGGTGGTTGTTGAGAAGAAACCAAAGCATTATGGAGGGGTTGTTGCTAATGAGGTGGCTGAGATAACGTTGAGGTGTTCTGTAAAGGAGGTTGTGGGGTACTACCCAGAACATTCAGTTGGGATGTGCCTTGTAGAGGTAATTGAGGCAGAAGATTGGATTGATGAAGCTGTTGAGATGTATATGAAAGTGATGGTGGATTTACAGCCCCGGGAGGGGGAATCAATGTGGTAAAGGGGGCCCCCCCAATGTTGACAGTAGGTTGATTCAAAAGAGGTGGTGCTGTTAGCGTTAATAGCGCAGGTTGTGGAACATTTTGTGGCATACCATAGACGAGAGGACTATTGGGATCAGGCACTTGAGGATTCCTCATAACTGAGATTGGAGCATGTGGGGGGTGGTTAACATGATAAAGAACATCATTTCCAAATTCAGGTTGATGCCACCCCTCAACTGGAGGAACATTGGGGATGTATGAACTCTCCAGTGCATTTTGTGAATGTTGGGGTACGTTAGATGTGGAGCCCCTATATTTGGATAAGTCAACACCTGAGGGAGTTTTGACACCCTTCTCGATTAGGTGGGCCAAAATTTCCTCCCCATGCTTTTCAAATAGACGGTCAGTCATTTGTGCATTGGCGGGATTACTAAAATGTTCCTCGAGTGTGAGTTCGGGTTGATTAGCCATACTCTCTTCACCATGTGGTGAGTTGTTCTAATTTTCGGTGTTGGAGTGCGATGAAGTACCATTATGAGGATCTTGGGGGATGTTATTAGGATCTTGAACAATATTGGCACCATTGGTGGGGTTTGTATTGTTGTTAAGGTCTTGAGACATGTTTGCTTGGGAATTTTGACCTTGTTGTTGTGCCATTTGTTTCTTAACTTGTGACCTAGTTTGAATGGGCATGCAAGTGTGCTATGGGTGGATTATAAAGATTCCTTTGATGAATGATTTGATTGTGATTGGATGAGATCTGATTTTGATGAGATGAGAGGGGGGTTTGGATTTAGATCAGATCTTGTGTGGATAG
>VDFB02370547.1:0-11424 GCA_007258455.2 Sequoia sempervirens | reverse complement strand
CCAAGTTGCTAGATGAAAATTGGGTTATGGTTTATTCTGATAAGGATTTGGGTTAGCTAGCATCTAATTACTACCATGCTCTTTTGAATTTGAATAATCTATGCTCATCTCTTAGTTTTGATTAAATGTTAGATTGTATCTGTTTGATCCTTTTGGAGGAAGAATACTTTCAAATCTCCTACCCATATTACTGAGGAGGAAGTTAAGTTGGATATCTTTTCTTTCTAGGATTTTAAGGCACTTATTCTGGATGGTTTCCCTTCAACCTTCTTTCAAGAATTCTAGAGGACATTATGGGGATGAATGTTATTGTCACTACTTGTGATTTTTTTAGAATTAGGAAGTTGTTTAAACAACTCAATAATAATTTTATCACTCCTATTCACTAAATTCCTGAGCTAGTTTCTATAGTTGGTTTCAAACATATCAACCTATGTAACACTATATATAATTTTTTTTTAAAAGTCCTAGTCTACAAAATCCAATCCTTTCTAGATAATATAATCCCCATTAATCAAAAAGGATTTATGCTAGAAATAATTTTTTTAATGTTGTGATCTCTACTCATGAAGTCATTCACTCCATGAAAAAGAGTCAAAAATAAGGTATGGCTTTGAGATTTGACATTTCTAAAGCCTACAATAAAGTTTCTTGGGATTTTATTTTTGAAACTCTAACAAAATTTGGGTTTCAAGAGAAAGTTTTGGATTTGATTAAGGAATGTGTTACTACTCCTAAATGTTAAATTTTGGGTTAATTTTTGGTTATTTCTAATAGTGGAAAGGGTATTTTATAGGGAGACCCTTTACCTTATTACCTTTTCATTATTGTTGTTAAATTGTTAGGTAGAAATATCATGAAATTGAAATATTCAAGGGTTCTTAAGGGCGTCAAATTTTCTTCCTATATGCCCCCTTCAACTATCCTATAATTTATATTGTTTTAAAAATGAGCTATGGGTGGGACTCTAGTGCTAGGAAATAATTTCCTAGTTCTTGGGATTCCTCTTTGGTGCATTTTGGTGGTGATTCTACCACTTTCAGATAGTTTGTGCCTTCCAATGGTTCTTAGGTTCATTTTTTGTGATGATTTTGTTGTTGTCAGGTAGTTCATGCCTTCTAATAGATCTCATGGGTTTGGTGGGACACCCCTTATCCTCTAACCTCTTACAAAAAAATCCCCCTCTAGTCAAAACCCTTTGCCATGTTGGAAATACTTCTTTTTAGGAAACAAAAAAAATTCTCTAATGGGATTCAAATTGTCCTCTTCAATGAAGGAACCACTATCAAAATTAAAGATACCTCTCTTGATTATTATCTAGTGAAAATGGAGAACTTGCTAGTAGGAAGGTTTGTTGGAAAGCACGCCAATATCAAATCAATGAAAAAATAGGCTTCTTCAAAGTGGCTAGTTAAAGTTTCTCCATCTTTTTTGGAACTTTCTAAGGGTCTTTTATTCTTCATATTCTCCATCTAGGAGGACTGTTTGAAGGCTCTTACCTTTGGCCCTTGGTTCTTTGAGAAACAATGTTTAGCACTCTATAAATGGCATCCTAGTTTTATCCCTCTTTGCATCTAATTGTCACCCTCCCAACGTGGGTTAGGCTTCCAAGCCTCCCTTTAGAGTTATGGGATGAGATCATTATAAGGTTCAAAATGGTGTTCACTCAATTTTGTGTCAACATTGAACCCAACAATATCTTTCCAACCTTGATCACACTAGAGTTAAGGATTGGGAAGTGGACTTAGTCAATTGAATATGGGAGTTCAAATTTCTTTTGACAACACTACTCTTCAGTGGGCCATCTTTGTAATGATTTATGAAGAAAAGTGGTAAATCTCCTGATCACTCCTATAAAAGATATGAGTGCAACCATCTCTACCTAGAGCTCTCTGGCTAGTTGAATTCCAACCCTTTGTTCACCCCTCCTTCCTAGTCAAAAGTGAAGGTTTCCCAGTATTTGAGTTTGGAACCCTCTTTTGATCCCTCTCTTCATGTAAAAGTGTCTCCTGATATAATCCAAAATTGAAAAGTGTATTACTATGCATGGAAAAAGATGCACCACCATCATCATCATATGCAAGCGAGGATGAAACATGTGTATCTATAAAGCACACACCACTAGGATTCTGAAGGAATAATTGATGTAGGAGCATCCGGGTGCACAAAAAATCTTAAATCACACAAAAAAGTTGCAAGCATTTTTCTTCATTTAATTTTGTAGTGATTTTTTTTTTCAGGCATGATTTTGGGGCACATTTCACACATTTCTAACATATTAAAAACTAAATTCTAATGCCTATTGGATATATGACACCAAAGGCTTGATTTTTATGTGTTTTATGCCTCATAAAATGACTTCTACCTCACCAAATTGGAGGAAATATTCCAACGCCCATGCATGAAATTTTCCAATTTGGGCTCCTTTGTAACTCCTGTGAGTTATTTTCCATCAGTGTTGGAATCTTCTGGGTGCAAGTGTTGGAGGTAGCAAAATACAAGATGATGGAGAGAATTTCCAGCAAGTACATTAAAAATCTTGCAGGCAAGGAATAACAGGAGGAAAAGGAGAAGCTTTCCTGAAGGTTGTGGTTGTAGAGAAACATACAATGCCTAGGGAAAGAGAGCATTGAACAGGAAAATTTTGAAGGAAAATATGAAAGAAATGAATGAAATTTTTTAGAGGCACACCCATGGCATCCAAAGAGGAATAGAGGAAGGTTTGAGGTTGATTTGACATTGCCTGTAGCATATTTTTGTTGCTCTAAATTTTATTTATAATAGTTGAAGGCATTCTTTCCTGTAGGAGTGAAATTTTGTTGTGTTGGAAAGGAATTCATTCATGTAGGATTGGATCTTGGCTTACTTGTTGATTTCCTATAGCATTCATTATTTTTGGAGCTGCACATTTAATGTAAAAATCAGATTTATTGAATTAATTGAAGCATATGTGTGTGATATTGATCTTTGGTTGCAAGTTCAATAGTTTCAATTCCTAAGGTTGAGAAATTTTTCCTAGTTAAGGTTTGAAATAAATTGGGGAAAAAGATGAAAGTTTAACGGTTGCTCGAAGGGATCAAACACCAATGTTTAGAAAGGGTTTTTTAGAGTTTTCAGCTTGATTTATAACATGGTTTCATTGGTGGAATTTTTTTGAATCACATGTTTTCTTGTAGATGAAGGTGGGAACTTCTATTACCCAAGTTTTTAGAAGAAATGGAATTTGTTTGTATAATCAAAATAATTTCCAAAATGTGGTATGTCAACAGTTTTCAATGCATTTACATGCACGATTGATGATTCATATTTCAAAACTTTTTGGGTTTGTTTATTTCCCTATGAGAATCATTTTTTTAGTTGGGTAGGTGAGATATTAGTGTGGTGGCTGCAAAGAATAACACCTCAATTCAGGGTCTTGGTCTTCAACTGCATCAATAATGAATCAAGAGAGGACAATAGAGGAGAATCCATACATGTACAAGGAAGGATACCATGAGATCTCTAGGAAAAACACCACATGATTCAAAGTCCATAGTTGTATCAAGTGCAAATAGGGACGAAGTAGTAGATATGTAAACAACCATAGACAAGAAAATATGTATCATCATAATGCATTGTGACATAATAGATGAGATGTTTGGGAATGAAGTAAAGATATCCATGATAAAATAATGTAAATCTATTGTACATTAATAAATAAATAACATCAATAGTATATTGGACCTAAAATTGAAACCATAGTGAGGTAGCTAAGGGTTAGTATGGTGGGTAAAAGAGATTTCTCAAAAGAGATGAAAACATCTTATAGAAATTAGATGTAACAATGTGAAGATGAAGAAGCACAAAAATGTAAAACAATATCATGTATAGAAATAAGATGTAATATAGAAAAGTATAGATTTGAAAACCCTAATGAAAAAGAAAAATTCTAGGGATAGTGAGGTTGTGTAAGATCATATGAGCTAACAAAAAATTTAAAGTAAAAATAATCCTTCCTTAATAGTGATATAGGCTAAAATAAAAAGATAGATGTAAATCAATATAGATTAACCTAGATCTAATGGTTAAGGATTGAGGGATAGTGTATGATAAAAGTGAGCATAAATGTATTACAAATAAATAAGAAAATAAATGTATGTAGCTCAATGATTAAATAATAGTTTCCTTTGTTTAAAAATTTGACACTAGATCTACTCTATTTAGGATCAAGTCTATAGGTTTAAGTCTAGTCTATAGTTGTTGATTTGTCCTCTACATCTAGATCTAACCCTACACAATGTATAATCTTGATTTTTTGCTCACTTTATAAATCTCTATCTATTATGCTCCTTTTTGTTTGGCAACATTTAGAAATAACTTAAAGGGATTTTCATTGTGTTAAAAGTGGACATATTCTCCCAAATGAACCCTTGGAAAACATAAGCATAAGATTAAATACAACAAGTAAGCCTTCTAGAATGATGTATGGATATTCATTATCCCTTTTAGTGTACAAAATCTAAATGTTTTTCTCTTGATTTCTCTTGTAATGATCTATATTGAGAGAGGATGTATGAGAGATTAGAGTTGTTTGGATGGATAAATGAATGCTAATGTATGGATTTAGATACTAGCATATAACATCAACTTTTGCAAAATGTGTACTTACTTGGATTAGAGTGATAAAATAAAGAGTGATGGTTAGAATTTAAATTTAATTTTTGAAAAGGTAGGAGTCAATTCTATAATGACAAGGTCAACCTTGTGACCATGAAAATGTCCCTGGGTGAGAAAGTCTTTAGATCCAATTGTATATCAACTATATGAAGGTAGGTGCATAGATACATGTAACAAATGTAGGAATTAGGTGAATGTATTAGATTATGTGCATATAAAGATAAAGTGGGGATAGGCACATATGAATATGTACGCATAAAGATGGATAAAAGCTAAGGGAATAAGCCCAACTTCATACAAAATTACACCCTTTTATTAATTATGTTGATAGGTGTTCTACAATTACATCAAGACATGGAGCCTCATATCATGACTATATACATAAAAAAGCAAAACACCACTGACATATATTTAAAAACTAAAATTATAAATAACATGATCAAAAAATAAAAATAAAATATATTTCACAAACTAATTAGTTTTTATTTAGTAGAAAAGTTATTATCTATTTTAAACTATAGAAACATCAAAATTTTAAAATTTATATTTCCTAGAAATGAAACAATTAAAAAATGACATATACACATATAAATATTTGTAACACTTTTCAAAGTAAAAATAGAAGATAAAAGAACTAAAAACCAAAATTAAAAGTCAAATACAAACATAAAATAATCTTTCAAATAGAAAAAAAAAAATACAGATAAAATAAAATGACTAAAAATTAAAGTTTATGTAAAGTAATATTAAAACAACATTTAAAATATATATATTTAAAATATATAATAATATTTTTTAAAAATATAAAATTAAGTATTAAAAATTATATAAATATGTAAATTCCATCATTACAATTATATTTGTTAATATTTTTTAATGAGTATAAATTTATATTAATAGTTAGTATTTTTAATCTTATGAGAAATACATTTGAATTTTGTTCCATCCTAAATGACCTACAAAATTCTTAATAATCAAATTTTGTTAGTTAATAGAACTTGTATTAAAACAATCAACAATAAGAATATATACTTAAATTATCATTTCTTAATTTCACCAATTTAACTTATACGATATGATTTGATGCCACCCACTTTTTTGAAAATTATGACTATTAATTTTAATATATTAATTAATATATTTTTACATTTGGACCTTATAATTATCACACCTTACATTTTTAATGATGCCAATATATCATTCATTGAATAAAGATCATGTTGGTATTCAACTCAGATTTTGATATTACTTTTAATTGGTATAAACATGTGATATTCTAGAATGTGAAGACTTTTCCCCTTAGACTTTTTTAATTGATTGAAAAAAAAGTTAATTTCAAAATATATCATTTTCCATATTTTGTATGGAGTGTAGACGTGTTATAAATGGAACCTTTTGACACTCTTTACATTTTTTTTTTAATAGGTTATATTAGGAGAGGGGGTGTGATAGTGATAGCGATGGAGGTTTTTATGGACCTTGATATAGGAGTTGACTATTTGTGCATATCTATTTTAAATAATTTTGTATAAAAACTATTTCATATATATTTACGTTTTAAATATATTTTTAACAATTTATGTTGCAAGATGTTAATATTTATTACAAAGGAGTCACTTAATATTTAATATTAAAATGTTCATGGTGGAAATTTAAAAAATCTTATTCAAATTAATATTGACTTTGTCAAAATAGTGATATATGACATATTGCAATTCATTAATGTGTGCAAGTGTGAAATGACATGTATGTCCATTCTATATTTAGATATGTGAAATATTCTTATCAAATGTCAATATACATCTCTTTCTATTAACTGTACAATACATTTCACATCTCCTTTAATAAATATATATAGGCCTTCTATTAACTATTGGAGTAATTAGGAAAATCACCTATAAATTAATTAAATGTCCCTTTTACTTTATTCATTTAAGCTAAGCTTAGGAATTATTTTTCTATTATTAGATTTAGCAAAATATAGGTTATGTTGTCTCATTGTATAGAATGAGGACACTTGTCACAATCTAATCTAATACTTGCCTAGGGTTTGATCTAGGGTTGTTTTTTCCTTTTCATAAAGATTCTTCATTCATTTTATTCAATGAATTCATGTTAACGTACAATACAATTTTTTAGGTTGCATAGCAAATTCATCTTGTTTTTCTATTTATTTGTGATAGGATAATTACTTGCAACTGAATTTTAGGACCTATGAGGTTCACTATAAACTCCAACATGGTATCAAAGCACTAGATCTATTACTTCCAATCCAAATTTTATGATATTTGTCCTTGAGAAAAAAATTGGCTAATTGTGGAATGAAATGTGCATCATCTTTGGATCTAGAACAACCAAAAACTTCAATAACATCTATCAATTCACTAAAAGAAGAGAACTGGAAAAAAGACAAAAAATTAGCAGCAAGGAATCTTGCACATGAATCTATATGGCCATATGGCCTTGCTGCCATTAATTCTCTATGTCAACTAGGTAGACAATTTTTAATATTTTTAGTTTTTTCCATTTAATATTGTTTATAGAAATTGAAAAAAGTTAAAAAAACAAAACAAGTTTTATTGCTTGTGTAGGGTACGTATTGTACCCTCATGTAGGCAAGTGACAGTCACCTCAAAAGACCATCAATGATGCCCAAATCCATTGGCAGTTGCTTACCCTTCACCACTCCATATCACATCAATCACTTACAGTAATTAGATTATGGTAGAAAATTAAATTGGAAATGTTCCATGTAACGCCTTGCTAAAGGACCTGGTGGATAACACAAAAGATAGCCAAGATCATGCCAATAATTTTTTTTTGAAACTAAAGTGACATTAACTAATGCAACTCAACAAATTAATATGAATGACATCATTACATTAACATCATATCATAATCACATTATGACCTAAAAGTAACATTAATCATAACCCATTTACACACCTATCCACCATGGTCCCCTAACGTCGCTACTATGATACACCTACACTAACTAAGCCTATAAAAATATATTTGATATACTAAAACACATATAGTCAATAATTTGAATGTAAATCAAATCTCATACAACAAAATATATAACATCATCTAACACTATGCTCTTATGAACCTATCATAAATCAACACCATGAAAGAGGTACAAAGAGACATATCACATCTACTACTAAATTAAGTTTATATGTATCATAAATACAACATTCTTATGCTAACATTTCCATTACATAATAAACAACAATAAATAGGTCTTCAAAACTACTTCAATATATTTATATATTCATTACAAGAATGCTACAATATACAAGATATATTTATCTAAAAGAAATATATATATAATACATATTGAATATAATTTTCATGGAAATATCACCTGCACATAAATTTAACCATAGAATGAAGTGAAATAAAATACTCTCCATGTTGCGCATGAATTGCACCACCTAAACCCCAATGGATGGTTCAGAAATACCACCCTACCATGTGGAACCCTAAGGCCCACTCCCTCTATGCTAGGAGATAACACTATGCCCCATATACAAACAAACAAAGAATGACAAGTGGCTTACACTAAACATCCAAAGGAGACTACCAAAATAAGAATTAACCAAAAATTATGAGGACTTCCACAATGACTTTCAAATACTTCTAAAGACTCAATAACATATGTTCACAACAGATAGAAAACCCTGAAAACTTAATATTATACCACAACACCATAATGATGCATATTACATTATTTTCACAATATTATAACATGATAACCAACTTTAACTTAGCAGTTCATAGCCAAGGCTAACAATGCACAACCTTGGTACAAGTGATCTTTACACATGCATAAACTTCAACACAAGATCTCACAAATATGAAGGGATTTATAACATGCAAATAGTAAAAATATTTAAATAAAAATGGTACAATACAATACAGATCAAATAATATAGTTATACCCTTTAATACAACTTTTAAAATTGAACTAATTCTCATTTGATAATAGTCAAATCTGTCAACAATAAAACAACCATAAAATAGTCATATCAACTCGAAATCAAAATCTGTAAAATACCCATTTCAGATTTTACCATCGACTATTTAGCAGCGTGGAAGAAATTAACTAAAAATAAATAATAATTTCATTAAATGCAAAACAACAGACGGATCCCATAAAACCCTCTTTTCGGCAATACTCGATTACAATCAAATGATAAAATGAGTAACTCAACATCTAGATTTTATTCAAAATAAAATATTAAAAAAACATATTAAAATTAATTTAAGCTCATTCAAACCCATATAAATCTAAAATCTCAATCTTCCATTGGCTGGTTACAGGGAGAAATAAAGATATTTGCAGTCATAGAGGAGCAACTTGACAGCAGTCCCATGTTTCAACCATATCTTACAAACTACGATCTGGGTTTCTGAGATTTTTGGATAGAATTTAAATGACAACGAGATGAAAAAACCTATTAAAAATCGCACCAATCCAGTTCGTAAAAATAGATTTATGAGCAATGCAATAAGACCCTTTTATTGGTAAAAAAATAAAAAGCAACAAATATGTATTGATTTTTTATTGTAGAATAAATAAATGTTTCATTCACACACAGAGATAAAACTATCCAATATTTATTTTCAAAAATTAAAGAGAAAATAAATCAATCAAATTATTCCTACCCAGAAAAGAAAAATTAAACAAAATATATCAAAATCCAACCTGGATCCATCTCTTGGCAATGATAGAAATTTGATGCCGAGCTTCGAAAACTTTAACTTTCAAAACCCCCAAGTTGCAACAGTTTTCTCATTGCTTCTTCCTCTTTGCAAGCATGGAAAAAACCTCCAGGAAATGAAGAATCCCCAAAACAAAATGAATTCCCAATTTTTGTTCAAAAACCCACTCCAAATTTCTCAAAAAACCCCTGAAAAATTCCCCAGAAATATGTAAAATCTCTCATTTTCAAATCCTCTAAAATTTCATGCGCAAAAAAGAGTGAAACCCACTTTCCCTATTTTTTTCTCATAAATAAAATTAATTAAATTCCAAAAAAGAAAGAAAAACAAAAATGAAAGTAACTTTCTTTCTTTTTCCCTAAAAATACTCTTTTTCAAAAGAAAACAAGGAAATAAAATCCTCTCATAAAATAAATTACTAAAATATTAAATTAAAACACATATTCTCAACCTATTAATAAAATAATTAAAATAAATTAAATAATTAAATTAACTCACATAATTAACTAATTTGTTTAGAGTTTTCCCATTAAATAAATTCAAAATATTACAAGAGATAAAAAAAACCCCCATAAAATAACCACTCTACCAAAATAGTAAATCAAAACCTAAATATAACATATACTTACATATTAATATTTGAATATTTACTAATAAACATTAATATTTAATAAATAACATTAAAATATGTTAATATTTATAACTTTATTTTCATAAAACGTAATATACCTATAATCATAATAATATTAACAATTAAATAATAACTAACATATTGATCCAGTATTTAACTTCACTCAAATAATCCATAAACCAAAGCTAGACATATACTGTGAAATAACTCCACATGAAAGAAACATTCACATCAAAACATAAATAACATTAATCACAATCACAACAACCCAACTAACCATAGGGTTTAATACCAACAGGTTGGGATCTAAAATCAAGACAAAACAACAAAATCAAACAATCACATAACCCACAAGAAACATTCACATACATGCAACACTCAAACCATAAGGTAAAGGAGATCGGACATTGTCCCATGACAACCCAAAAAAGGTGGTCACACATTGAATCAATTGTCCCTAATTGGGAACCATGGCCAAGGTTAGGTTATAACTTGGGCCTAAATGTTATCTCCTCAACCACCATTGGGATTAAAGACACGCTCAGACCTACTAATTTAGGTGGAGATGTAGTCTAGTACCTATTCACTCAAACATACAAATTAGAGCACATGTGCATAATAGCCGAAGCACTAGGAAAAAAATTCTAGCAATCGTATCTCATGTTCGTATGTCTTTCATACGCTCAATGGTACGATGCCGCCCTTTCCACTTATCATAATAAACATACTACTGTATCACTTAACTATCCAAGTAAATCTCTGCATAATAATAATATGACAATATACATCATACTCACCAAAGCACTAATCGAAGCTCATGTCCCATATTGCAACCACAAAGTTTGAGCAAAAGTCAGTACATCTTTATGACAATAAACATAATCATAATCAAAATCATAATAACATGTCAACACAATAATAATATTTTAGAATCAAATGAAAAACCCCAAAGGTAATCAAAACACTCTCATCACATCAATATGTCCATAAATTCATAATATACAACATCAATTGTTTAACATTATTAGCACATACCTTTAAATGTCCCTATTATTTTACCTTCGTCTCCAAGTTTCAAGACCAAACTTCCTACACATCCATAGTGGGAATGGAGGGGCACTACATTCCAATAAATCCAAGTAACCTCCCCATCGGTAGCTATGTGAATATTCTACAATGAGAGAATATTCCTACTTCCCCAAGCATATTGCAAGAATCAACACATATTCTTGCAAAACTAGAATATTTCAACTGTATCTAAATTTTGGTGGCCGATTTTTTAAAACAATGAGAGAATATTCTAGCAAGCAAGAAAACATTCCATCCATTGACATTAGCAGTGTACCTTGCAAGCTCCCTCTCCTAGCCCTCATATGGTCTAAGGTATTTTTTTTTTCTTTTGGCCA
>VDFB02370546.1:0-25270 GCA_007258455.2 Sequoia sempervirens | reverse complement strand
CCCATGCCCGATACTCATTAATCCTGATAGCTTCATTAGCAAACAAATCAACCAATGAATTACCTTCTCGGTAAATGTGAGAAACACAAGTTTCTCCACAAGATCTTAACATGATTATAGCATCCTTTATTAATTGATCAACATTCCAACTAGGCTTATGGGTGCCACATAGATAATTAATGATGTTTAGTTAGTCACCTTCCACCCATAGTTTAGAGTAACCCTTGTCCACAACATACATAATACTTATAAATGCAGCCTACACCTCAACACAGTGATTTGTCTGATTTCCCAATGGGAGTGCCACCATGCCTATGAGTTTGCCTTCCTCATTCCTCAACACCCCCCACAACCTACAGGACTAGGGTTACCCTTGGCTTCCCCATTAAAATTGACTTTAACCCACCCTAAAGGTGGTTTCCTCCACTTGGTATTCAATTTAGCGTTAAGAGTGGACATAGAAATCTCAAAAGAAACAAAGGGTATCTTCTAGTTAGAATTCACCAATAAGTCATACCTAGCCAAGCATATAGAAGGGGCACAATGGGGTGACTCAGACCCAATAAGAGTTATATCCTCATACATATGAGTTTTTTTATGTTATCATTCATTGATGAGGAGTGACTCAACATTGTTATCTCCTCATGCATATGAGTTTTTTTTAGGTTATCATTCATTGATGAGGAGTTTAGGAGATGTTCATTGGGTTGTTTCCTAATTTGGCAATGGATACGTTGAGTTTGATCTTCCTTGATTAAAAAGGCTTACATCCATGTTGGTATTATTACATGATTCATATGTTGCATTTGATCTTTGATATTGAGTAGATGGGTATTGTTGAAGTTTTTTATTTGGGGTTGTAAGGAGATCATACTTGACATAGCATTAGCACTTTAAGGTGTCAGTAAAAGGACATGTTATGATTTATAACTCTTAATTCTATGGTTTCTTCTTAGATGTTCATGTTCATATGATTTGGGAGGATTGTGTTGACATGTTGTGGAAGAGTATGCAACTATTGGTGTTGCATGTGTGGATCATTATGATTGTTCTTGGTACTTCATGTTTTAATCATTTATCACACCTCGATATAGTTTTGAATAATAGACTTGATATTCCTTGATAATTTTCATATTTTACTTTACTTGTGTAGTGGGAGTTATTGGATATGTATGTTCTTCATTGATAGGTTTGTATATGTTGGAATTAGTTTACTAATATTGTTGATACCTGGGAGGTATGGATGGTTGTCCATGTATTATCATATGTTGTGGATGTTATTTCCAATCATGTGGATTTTTACCTTTGACAACAACTTGGAGCCTTTGTTATCACTTGGATTTGATTTTTTGTGTTCTTGAATTGGTGCATCTTCACCTTGGCATGATCCTTTTCTTCCATAGGTGGAACATTCCAAAGGATGAGATGAGTTATTTCTTGATATGGTGGTCACTTTGGTTTTGTTACAGGTATCTTGATAGAGCACAATAGCATGTTGGAGATTCATGTGGTTTTATGTATGGCTATGATGATGTATTTCATTTATTAACCCTTATGTAATGTATACAACAAGTGGAAGAATGTTAATATTTGGTGTTGTATGTGTCATTACATAAACTGATTTATTATAATGTTGTAGGGTATGTGCAGGATCTTGATGGGCCAAAAAGTGGTGATCTAATGGGTATGTGGCTACCGACATTTTTTTTACCCAAAATTGATGAAATGAAAAGGGTTTTTAAAGTAGATTCTCATCTTTCCACAAATATAAATTATGCTTTACTTTGAATTTAATAAATTATTATTATTCATTTTCTATTTGAAGTACGAATAAAGTCCTGCTTGATAGGCTGATTGAAAAACATCTATAGCATTCAAATAGTATCACATTTTTTGAATCCAAAACATGTGTCACATTCTATGCTTCACATACTATAGGATTAAAAAAATTGAATTTAATGAAGTTTTGAGCAAGTTAAGGTGGTCAAACATACGAGTTTTTATATTTAAAAAAAATAATTAAAAAAAATTAATAATTAATTATTTACTTGGAAAAAAATTACAAAAAAATACGCATCACATCAGGACATGATTTCTCTACTTATATCTAAAATCTTATGAAAAAATATCATTTTATTGTGATTAGGTATCGTGACAGACACCCACTTATTTTTTCCAGAAATTTAAGTACCACCGCATTGAAATTTCAAATTTTCACCAAATAGATTTAAAAACAAAAAACTAGTAGTTTAGAAACTACATTCAATTTGCTACAAATTCTATTCTTACATATTTTTGGAATAATATAAATAACTTATTCAAATTTTTTATGTCAAGTTTCCTAACTCTAATTTTTCTGAATTTCTCACCACTTAAGGGCCTATTTTTTCCATGATGATCCTGCACATACCCTATAATTAAATAATTATTGAATTGTGGTGCACCTAGGAGCTTGTGTAGACACCAAGTATCTTCTAAACAACCTCTTTTTTCCTTGAAAAACTTTCCATTTGATAATGCAACAAGATCACAAAGTATCTTCTACATAATCCCCCACTCAAATTTGGATTAGTTCAAAAAATCCAATGACCCACAATTGAAACCTAAGGCGATCAGGCTCTAATACCACTTGTACAACTTCCTACACTAATCTTGAGAGGAGGGTAATGGAATTTTCTTTCTTTCTTTACAATAGTTACATAAACTAAATAAAAATAAGCATAAATAGCATATGAAGACACAATTATCTATGTGGGGAAAACCCCTTTGGTGGAAAAGAAATACATTCTAAAAGCCTCCCAATATATTATTTAAAACTCATAAAGATTAAAATATACTTGTAGACCAAGCTTCTCATAGGAGTATCACCATCCAAAGATCTAAAGGCAACACAACAATTATCTGAATCTTAGAATACATCACCATGCAAAGTCATAATAAAATGCCGTCATAAAATAAGGTTGTCTTCTAGGGGAATACAAACCTCAAAAATCTATCGTTAGATATGAGACCTAAAGATGAATGGTCAAATCTATAATAATAAAATATATAGAAATGTGGCCTTTGGGGGTGTTGTTATCGAACCCCTACTAAGGTGCATAACTCTCAGACCCTCCGTTGGAGGGATGAGCTTCTTGAGCCCTATAGGGGGTACACCCTACACCCCCCCACACTCAAATATATTGACCTATTATAATTGTAAGGTTCAGACACCAATTTTACTAATAGGAATAAGTAATTATTAAAAGGTCTAGGTTGCTACAATATTATAAAACTAACAAGATTACATTTATCTTAGCTAATTTAGAAGGGTGGATCAAGGTTCAATTTTTTTCTCATAAATAAATTTGAGTTGATTCTCCTAAATTTTTTGGGATAAGTAAGCCACTTTTTACATTTTTAATGTGTAAGAAACCAAAAGATGATATGAAAGTTATATGTAAATCTATGATTCTCTCATAAAGTGGGAAAACATTTTTAAATATAAAATTTATGAGATCTAATAGTATTATAGTACTTAAACATAGAAATGTGGAGAAATGGTGCCTCAAACATACTGGTGTTCGAGCCTCTGCATTGACGAACAAATAGTTAAATATCACTAGGAAAAAGTTACTAGTCTGATCGAAATTTCTTTTGTTGGAAATGGTTTATTACTTAAGCTACAAGTTTCTAAGTTTTCCTAACTTAAGTCGCAAGGTTCTGAAATTTGTAACCTCTCGACTTGGCAACTTTGTGGTTCTCTTTTGTTGGTATGTCACAGGTTTTGAGAAATTCATAACCTCCGATAGATGTTCTGAAGTTTGGTTTTCAAGCGACAGAGAAATCCCTTTGTCGGTGTTCACGAGTTTTGGAAACTTTGTAATCGATGACATGAGGTTTGGAAGTTTGAGTTTTGGTCGACAGGTGGTGATGACATGGAGGACATATGGCATGTAGACCCGTGTGCTCGATGGTTGACTCGATGACTCATGGAGAACCCTAAGTTCAATGGTGGAGATTTGTTCGACTGCTTATCCGACAACCAGGATTGGATGCTGGATGATGTTGTGTGGCTTGAGGTGAAACCCTAAGGGGTGCAATAGTTGAAGAGTAAAAGAGAGAGATGATTGGAAAAATATTTTGATGAATGCTCGTGTGTCTCTTGTGATTCTCTCTTGGAGCCAAATGAAGGTTACTTGAATGATCCAAGTTGTAGGCCGAGAGGCTGAATGCGGCGAAGGCTGAGAGTGGTGGTGACAATGAGTGGCGGTAACCAGAAGGCATAGAGGTTAGTTGTGAGACTGAAAGGTTGGGTGTTGGACAAGGTTACCAGGCGGAGGCCGAGAGGATGCGCAAAGGTAGAAAAGCTACGTGGAGGTTGAGAGGCTGGGCACCAAACATGTTGTGGTGCTAGACGCTAAACAAGCCGAGAGGGCCAAGGTGTTGGATGCAAGCTAAGAAGCCAGATGCAAATAGAGGGGTTGTGAGACTAGGCATGGACTAGCCAAGAGTCTAGGTAGCCGAGCGAAGAATGTGAACCTGAGAAGCTGAAGGGTTGGGTTGACCAAGAGAATGGATGGGAGAGAGTGGACAGTTTGAGGAGATGAATCTGCATTGTATGTTATGTGAGGTTATCGTAACAGTGTGAGGATTCTTCCTAGATGTTGTATGATTTCTCTGGATGGACAAGATGTAAACTCTAAAAGGCTATAAGCCTGAATTGTATTGTAACCCTTTGTTACTGAATAATACAATGGCTAGATCTTTTGGAGTGTGGGGTTTTTTACCTGAAATGGTTTTCCCCATGTAAATTATCTATGTCCATTTATGTTTGTCTTTCATGTTGGTTGATTCTACAAATTTGAATCTGTTCATAGTGTTGAATCTGGTTATTCTTGCACGTGCTATTCTCAAAAGGATCAATGTGGGAAATGAACTATGTCTGATTCCACTTTGTGGCATAGTGGTATGTGTCTTTGAGGCAATCTGACAAAAATAAATTATCGAAGGCACCATTGATCTTATATGTTCTTTCTAAGATGATCGATATCTTTTCCCAACAAGTGGTATCAAAGCCTTCTTTTGGGATGTGTTTCTTCCTGGTGTGTTGCTGGTTCTGGGTATTTCTTTTGTGAAGATTTCTTAGTCTATCAAGTTTGACAAAATCTGGAGGAATCGGCTGATGTTTGATCCTTTGGTGAGTAAAAGTCCTTGCTCTTTTTAACGGACAACACATAGCATGAAAGACATTGAAGATGGAGAAATTTAAAGAGTTGATCATATTGTAATGATGTAGTTTGAGGCTCCTAGTTGGCAACGAATGATCTTGATGCAAGTGGTATGATTTTATGCTTATGGTTGTGTTGCAACAGAGTGGTTCATAATGGGTGTCTGTGTGAGAGGCTCCCTGATGGTATGGAGATGCTTGGGTTGTTATTCATCCATGAGTATTGTGCTTGTGTTGGGTGCTTTGACTTGGTATTGAAGTCATTGTTCTCTAGTACCTCAATTGCATGGAGGCTATAGAGTTGGTCACTGGATGATTTGAAAGCTCTTGCAATAGCCTATCTCTCTCTTAGATGTACGTACATGTTGGTGGTTGAGGAGTTGGCCTGAAATGAGCATGGATTTTTTTATTGCCTTTTTCCTCTCATGGATGCCTTGTACCTGCATGGTTCAAACTTGTGGTTCTGGGTCTAAGAGTATTTTATAGGTTTTCTTGAAATTATTTTTTTTGAAGATGTGCAGCTGTTGTTAAACTATTTTCTAGACCCTAGATTTTGGGGGCGATGTTGGATGAGATAGTTGTAGTTTTGAATTCATGCTTTTTGCATGGTAAGAGGAGGTGTGTTTTCTTCTCTACATGGGAGTGTTGGTATATGATTAGTCATTCAACATTCTTTTGGTGATGCTTGGTGGATTCCTTGACTATGGTGCTCACCATGGATGTGATTGGTGAATTGGATCTGAGCTTGATCTAGTGTTTGAGTCATGATTGTCTACATGGTAAATTCTCTTTGAGATCTCAGTTTTATAATTTCCAATGTGATGATGGGTTTGCATGTTTCAGTGTTTTGGATCTATGAGTTATGCAATTGTATGGACTGATAACCCATTGAGTTGTAATGGGATAACTCAGAAGTGGACTATCTATATCCATGATGTTGATTTAGTGTTGATGTAGACTTGTTAGATTGCCTTGTCTCTCGTCACTTGTGCATTGGTGTGGTTTCCTTGAGATGAGAGGCTAGATAATGAGAGAGTACCTTGATAGTCAATGTTGGGGTCATGTAGCATGTTGTATCACGATGTCATGGATAGCTTGTATACATTGCTTTTTGTAAGCTTTTGACAGTGATGACTAGCAAATGTTAGGTCATGATGCTTGGAGGGCTTGGTTGTCACATTTTAGTGGGAGCTTTAGTAGTGACTATGTTTTCATCACTATGTGGTGAATGATCTTCTTTAGTGTTGTAGATATTACTAGGAGGAGACCTTAAATCCTATTGTTGTAGAAGAGCTCTTTCGCATTTTGGGTGGAGACTATTTGAAGATGTGCAACACCTCATAGCTATGGAGGATTCTTGAAGTCTTTGGTTGGTGGTACTTGACACAGTTGGCATTTGGAGGTGTATGTAGAAGGATTTTCTATAGGTATATGATGTGCAGTTTTTTTCTCTCTCAATAGTCTCAATTGTGTTCATGTATGTTTGGTTTCACATTACATTGGTTTGAGATTTGGTTGGAACTATTGTTTTCACTCAAGTTTTTGGATGGTAACTTGGAGGTTCTTTATCTCTTTACTGTGTTGGGTGTGAGGATCTTGGGAGAGTTGTGTAGACTTGTTGTGAGAGCTGTATTTACAGGTTTTGCATATATTTGTGGATGGTTCCTTGTAACTACATGTTTACACTCTCTATGTTATTCCATTGGTAGACTCGTTATTCCTTGATCTTTTTAGATTTGACATTAGTCGTGCAGTGGGAGTTCTTGGTTGTGCTTTTTCTTCTTTGACTGGTTGGCACATGGAGCTTTCTTTTGCAGGTGATGGGTTGGCTATGAAGATGGCATGAGTTTACTAATGAGGATACCTTGGAGGTATATGATTGGATGGGGATGGAGTAGAATTTTTTGTGTGTGCTATTTTCAGTCGCGTGGGTTGTTCAATTGGATGGGAGCAGTCAGTTTTCTAGTTGTTGTTCTAGCTGACATTCTATCTTGTTTCTGGAGGGTGTCTTCATGATTGTGTTATGGTTTGGGATTTGAAGTTGATATTACTTATGTATGGCTTGTTGAGCGCAGTGGAGTGGTGGCAGTGTGTTGAAACCCTTTCTTTCAATTGGTTCTAATGGCAGTGTCTTAGATTAGACTAGTGAATTTACGCCATGGATTGTTTCTTTCCTTTGGAGGATGGATGGAAATGTAGCCTGAGATGGTAGACATCATAGATGTTGTTGTAGGTGTCATGGATGATACAGAGGATTCATGCGTTGATTGGTAGGTAGTGCATTTTCAGAAAGTGGGAGAATGTTGAGAAATGGAGCCTGAAATGTACTGGTTTTCGGGCCTCTACATTGATAAACAAATAGTTAAATATCACAAGACAAAGTTACTAGTCTGATTGAAATCTCTTTGGCTGGAAATGGTTTATTACTTAAGTCGCAGGTTTCTAAGTTTTCCTAACTTAAGTCACAGGGTTCTAAAATTTGGCAACCTCCAGACTTGGCGACTTTGTGGTTCTCTTTTGTCGGTATGTTGTGGGTTTTGAGAAATTCATAATCTCTGATAGAGGTTCTAAAGTTTGGTTTTTGAGTGACAGAGCAATCCCTTTATCAGTGTGTCGTGGGTTTTAAGAACTTTGTAACCTCTAACATGAGGTTTGGAAGTTTGAGGTTTGGCTGACAAGTGGTGATGACATGGAGGACAGATGGCATGTGGACCCATGTGCTCGATGGTTGACTCAATGACTCATGGAGAACCCTAAGTTCGACGGTGGAGATTTGTTTGATTTCTTATCTGAGGGCTAGGATTGGATGTTGGATGATGGTGTGTGGCTCGAGGTGAAACCCTAAGGGGTGTGACAGTTGAAGAGTAAAAGAGAGAGATGAATGGAACCATATTTTGATGAATGCTCATGTGTCTCTTGGGAATCTCTCTTGGAGCCAAGTCGAGCTGCAGGCTAAGAGGTTGGATGTGGTGAAGGCTAAGAGATGGCTCTCTAGCTAAGAGTGGTGGCGATAGTGGGTGGCAATAACCAGAAGGCATGAAGGCTGGTTGTGAGACTAAAAGGTTAGGTGCTAGTTGAGGTTACCAGGCAGAGGCCAAGAGGATGCGCAGAGGATGAGAGGCTACATGAAGGCTGAGAAGCTATGTGGAGGTCGAGAGGCTAGGTGTCGAACATGTCATGGTGCTGGGCGCTGAACAAGCTAAGAGGGCTGAGGTGTTGGATGTAGGCTGAGAAGCTAGATGCAGATAGAGGGGCTGCGAGGTTGCACACATACTGGCTGAGAGACTAGGTAGCCGAGCAAAGAATATGAACTTGAGAAGCCGAAGGGTTGGGTTAGCCGAGAGGCTGGCTGGGAGAGAGTGGATTGGTTTGAGGAGATGAATCTGCACTATATGCTATGTGAGGGTATTGTAACCGTGTGAGGTTTCTGCCCAGAGGTTGTACATTTTTTCTTCGTATGGACAAGATGTAAAATTTGAAAGGTTGTAAGCCTGAATTGTATTGTAACCCTTTTTTTGTTGAATAATACAATGGCTAGATCTTTTGGAGTGTGCGGTTTTTCACCCGAAAGGGTTTTTCCCACATAAATCTATGTGTCCATTTATTCATGTTGGTTGATTCTACAAATTTGAATCTGTGCATAGTGTTGAATCTGATTATTTATGCATGTGCCTTTCTCTAAAGGATCAATGTGCGAAATGAACTATGTCTAATTTCACTTTGTGGCATAATGGTCTGTGTCTTTGAGGCAATTTGATGAAAATAAATTACCGAAGGCACCATTGATCTTAGATGTTCTTTTTGAGATGACCAATATCTTTTCCCAACAAGTAATACAATTTTATTGTGTACAAACACTCTTTATAGATGATTTCCAAATTATGCTTAAGCAATATTGCTAAGAAATTCACTTTTTTTTTGTTAGTCCATCCTATTCAAAAAGAGGAGTTATAGAGCCTCTAAAAAATGCTTCTCTTTATTAAACTATTTTTTTTATCCATATAAATTATATTTGACGCATGTAAGGAATTTTGAAAAATTATTATTTTAAATTTTATTTTTGAGTGGTAATGCTTATTTCACTTATATTTAACTTTACCTTTTTATCCCTTCCAATTTACACTTCCTAATCAAATTTATTTAAGTATTATTACTTTTATTATTTTTTCTAATTATCAGGGAGTTTTAATTAATTTATTTCAAAGAGATAATTTATATTATAACTTCCATATAATTAATGTAAAATTTTGAATTTCCATTTTTAATCACATCCTAAAATTTAATGATATCAAGAACATAGATAGCCAAAGGCTCACAATCACTATTATATTAAAATTTCATTATCTCACTAATATTTTCTTATGACAAACCTATATTTACTTTGAAAAAAAAAATTGTTCATCCCTTCAAACCTTTCCACTATGATTTGAGTACACCTTATAGTAAAATCTAAGTTTTGTAATAGAAAAATGCATGATTGGCCTAAAATTGAAACAAACATAATTGGTGTAGTTAAAATGAGTAGTTCCACTCTTCTCTACAATTCAGGTATTACTTACATAATGAGGTAGGAAATATGGTTAAGACTCATTTAACTCCAACTTTTAATTTTTCACTATTCAAGTAGTATGATTAAATAAACCAATTTAAATATTTTGGAGAAGGCTTTGTACTGCATTACACATCATTTAACCCTCATTATCTAGAGAATTTTAGTTAGTGACATTTGTGGGTAGGTGAGGTGTAGATATCAAGCTATTGCAAAGTTAGTTGGTAATATTCTATTTGATAACTAAACTTTAGGTTCATGGCACATCAACACATACACATTAGGTTGTGTAGTAGGGTAGTGTGTTAGTGGAAACAATAAAAAAATATAAATTTTAATCATAATGAGACCATAACCACTTAAGAGAAACTTAACAATAAAGAAGATGTTGACTTCTAAATGTGGATTAGAGGTAAATATTGTAGTGATGGGAACGTTGAATGGTTGGTGGGTCTAGGTTTCTAGTATGTCACAAAAACTAACATGGGTACACTTGGTTAACCTACTAGTTAAATGTAGCAAATTTAGATAGGTGGAGTGAGGTTCAATGCATGCACCTCTCAAAATAAAATAAAAAATGACCCACCTAATGTTGAGATAAGACACCTTTCACACTTTTAATGTATATGGAATCAAAAGTAGATGACATTAAAATTGTGTGTAGGTCAATGATTTTCTTATTAAGTAGGAATCAACTTTTTCATAATATTTATGAAATCAAGGCATTTATGGTACATAAGAACACTATTGATAGATGTTGCCTAAATTATGTTTAAGTGGTGTCTATTTATATTTTAATCTTGAATCTTTTACTATAAATCATGAAAAAAGTATATATAAACAAAAAGTCTCTTATTTTTACCAATCTTTCTTTTTCAAACAAAATAGTTAAAAAGTTTCTATCAAACTTTTTGCTCCATAAAAAATAAATTTTATTTATTAAATTAATATTCAATACATGGAAAGCAACATGAAAGTGATGGCCCCATTTAATATAAATTTAAATATCAATTTAGATGTTATCTTTAAATGCTACTGTCAATTTCATTTGTTTTATATGTATTTATATCAAATTTGTATGTCTTCCACCAAAGCTTTTTAATCCAAATTATTTAAGTTCTAATAAATTTATTATAAGAAGTTGAGCTATTGTTCTTTTACATGACTTATATAATTAAGTTTGAATTTTGAATTTTAATCAAATTCTAACTTTTAAGATCTTATATGTCTTTTTATCTAAATAAATAAATCTAATGTTTCTTATATTTTATTAAAAGATATTTAAAATTATTATAAAATAGAATGATAATAAGTTAAAGGAAAATTAGAATGTGATTTTTTTTAAATAAAAACACAATAAAGAATGTGTAGTAAGAATCAAATTATTGTTTAGCTCTATTGATCAATATATCACGAAAGACATGTATCAAAGTACTATCATCATAGATGCACACATTATGGATATCTCAATACAAGATCAGAAAGATACAGATGTAAGTTTTATTGTTTATTTTTCCAAATTGCGTCTTTTTTGTGTTTTTATGTGGCTTATGAACTGATTCTAAATCCATCCATTTTAATGATCTCTAAACTATATATAACTATCAAAATAATATCGACTCGGTCAGTCAATCTGTTCCGACTTTAAGAAAGAAGAGGAAAGTAGCTTACAGTTTATGCTTTCTATTATTCTCTCCCTCAACACAATTAAATATTAAATAAATAAGCCATCAATAAGAAATTAAACATCAAGATTATTAAACTTTCCCAGTTTATAAACATTTCATTCGATCAAATCAGCAAACGCTTTTAGGTTCAGTTTAGGTTCAGTTTTACTATTGAAAATAAACATTTCATTATCACCTATATGCAATGACTGTTAGGTGGATCATTCATTATCATGAGAGATGGGTTCTTGTGAACCACTGCTCATGAAACATGGGTCAATGAATTTGATTCATAAAACTACACAATTGATACCTCATAACAATATCATAATTGAAGAACAAGAAACAATTATGTCTTGGTTGAGTATTCAAGGATTTTCTCATAGATAGATTTGGAATGCTCAATTGTCTCTGGATATTACCATGTCTTAAATAAAACAAGCAATTGAGATTCATTATTCTGATAAGTAGGAGGTGTTTTCCACAACGCTTGGGATTGGTGACCTCCTGGCAAAGCCCGGTGCTTCACCTCTATGAGCATCACCTAGATGCAATGAGTGTTAAGTGGACCATTCATTATCATGAGAGATGGGTTTTTGTGAACCACTACTCATGAAACATGGGTCAATGAATTTGATTCATAAAACTACACGATTGAATCCTGATAGCAATATCACAACTTGACACCCTATAAAAAATACTTCCTACTTATCAATAAACATTCCATTTTAATAATACATATTAATAAACTTCATAAAGTAAAATGGACAGAAACAAAACAATCTAACCCTCAGGACTTTATATAAGCCATGGCTAATGCCAAATAGCGCAGAGCTCTGGGTATAACGATATTACGACAACATTCTGGAATGTAATGACACGCAACCTACACTTTATATTGACAGAGGGAGATGATTAAGTATAGGTTGCCTGTCATTACATTCCGAAATGATGCAGAAAAGGTGATTGACAGAGGGGAATTCTCAGAATTCTTGCCACGAATAGCTCAGCCCAAAACCAGAAAGAAACCAACATTTTCCATTCTTTGTATGAGATCCCATGGCGGAAGAAGCTTTGAGAAAACGGGCTACTTCAAGAATACACAGAAATCTAAGCTAAGATGGGAGATGCTTTGCTCTTCCCTTGTTCGCCAGTGAAGGTGGATATTTATACTTGGTATTCATGCACAGAGATACATTCCCTCAATACACCAAGAACCGGTTATCTACATCTACTTTTAAAATTTCCACGTATTAGTACCGGGAATCTGGGTATTGTTACCCTGTCAAATTGTCTATTCGTGCTCTAGTCTGAGCGAACTGTGGCGCTTTTCTCGGGACACGTCTATGAGTGATGGATGCGCTTTGTTTTAAAAATTATAATTAAGGGGGAGGGACCAGTGGTGGGTCATGCTATGTTGTGCGAAGGGCTAATGTGATATATATTTTTTTTCAAATTCATTGAAGTTCACCTATTAATCCGAAAAAATCATTGCGGGAGAAATTTGCACACGTTTTCCAATGTTTTGAGAATGTTTTTCGAAATCCACATTTTTTGAGCTCAAAACTGGCTTCGATCGATGGTGGACACTTGCTACTTGCTTCATGGTTTCTCGTCATGCCAGTACTAGCTCACTTAACTCCCATTTACTATGCATTAACTACCCAACATTCCTCCATCGTCGGCCTTTTCCCTACTACCTCGGCATGTGTTTCATTTGATATGTCTTGCTTTAGTTTCACAGCCACACCATTCATGCTATCGTTCTGCACTTTAAGATGTTTCTTGCAAGACCCATGTTGGTTAGCTTTGAGGCCAACAGTGGTGAGGCTACGTATGAGTGGTGATGATGCATATTTTGCAGTTTCTATGTTTTTGAACACCTCCATTGCCAAAAAGAAAAACGCTTAACTTTGTTAAGGTAGGTGAGGTTGTGTTCCAACCTCACAAGGGCAATATCTATCCATTGCAAGAATTTTTTTCGAATTTACTTGCATGTTTTTTCTGTAACTAGCTTCTGAAACAAGTTATGCTATGCTCAACTCTTGAAGGTTTCTTGCAGCTATATTATGGCCACCTGTGTGTGTGTGTGTACACATATATATATACACACATATGTTTAAGAAATGTATATTGCATCAATATTGTGCATATATTATGACCGACTATGTGTATATGTGTGTATACACATATATATGAATATATGGCCCACTATGTCTAATAAATATATATTTGTGTGTGCCTGTATACACACATATACACATAGTCGACCATAATATATTATTATACCTCTGCAATTCAAATAAGTATACTAATAGTATTTGATGTTATTATACGCTTCACTATTAAGGGTTTCTTGCAGCTATATTATGGCCGACTATGTATATACATATATATACATGTGTATGTGTGTGTATACACACAATCAATCAAAAAATAACCAAAATGCATACTGCAATGTCTATAAACAATGTATACAGCTCTCCCTATTAAGGGTATCATGGACCTATCGTTTGGTCGACTCTGTGTGTATATATATATACCATAAAAAGTTAGTCATGTTACTCCTTTCGCTATTCCAACTACCATTCCTAGTTCTTTTGTGGCATCGAATGTTCCATTCTCCACCACCTTCACCCCTATTAGTGTCCCCTTCCCTTTTTCTAACATTACATACACTCCATGTCACCATTATCTCTTCCACTCATACCACTTACACTGACCCTCTTATTATACAACTCTTTCACATTGTTTCTTCCATGCAACAACAAATATCCACCATTAACCAAAACCAAACTGCACCACCCACATACTATGTCTGTAGTAGCCCATTATCTTTAGAGATCTTAAGAACATCGATGCCACAAGGCATTGAGATGCCTAGGTTTGATAAGTACGGAGGTAAACGAGACCCTACTAATCATGTCAATGCCTATACAACCTTATGTAGTGACTTTGTCCTTGACGATAAACTGTTAGCTAAACTATTTCCTCAGACCTTAAAGGACACTGCCTTGGAGTGGTTTTCAAACTTACCCAATCATTCCATTCGATCATTTAATGAACTTGTTGATGCCTTTATAAGTCATTTCCAAGTCCATATGACTCCTAAAAAGACAATGGCTAATTTAATGAGGTGTAAACAAAATACAGATGAAAAAGTAACTGATTTCTTTTCACGTTTAATTAGCCATTTTATGCTCAAGAAGATGTCAAAAACTTGCAAACTCACATTCAAGATAAGTTGACCATGATGAAATTCCCTTCTTTCATGCATTTATGCACATCCCTTTGTGACTACCACAACTCAATTACTAGTTGTGATTCGAAGTCCACTTCTAACCGCACTAAGAAGTCTAAACAAAGCAACCAAAACAACTCACAAAACTTTAGAAAACCAAACAAAGGCTTATTACAGTTCAATCCTTCTCCACCACAACCAACTCAACCCATTCATAATCAAGTGGTAGTCACTAAAGCAGCTGTTCCCTTTACCTATGGGGACCTAAAGAGACAATTTACCCCCTAACCTGATACTCTCCTTAACACAATGAATCAATTTCTACAACAATAGATGACCACTTTTCCTATAGTTAAACCACTTGATACTACCAATCCTTTACCCCCCACCGTTAAACCAAATGCTTATTGTAATTTTCATCACAAAAATGGACATGACACAGAACAATGTAAGCATCTCAAACAACTAGTGCAAGACCTCATTGATTCTGGTCATCTATCCATTGTGGGTGTTAATGATCACGGAAATAAGTCTGCTGCACCCCCCAATCAGAACTTACAAATTTTTACCAACCCCATGCCTAAACACAATGTCTCCTTTGTCAAAGCCTGTGAACCTTCAAACACTAATGTGATGAATATTGATACAAGTACTGAACAACATGATCTTACTCCAAATATTACCAATTTTAATCTTATGGATGAACTTGTGGGTATAATAAACATTATCCCTTGTAAGGGACCCACTAAAAAATCTTTTGATATTACTTTTTCCTCTAATGATATACTTCAAAATCTTCTCGATTTTCCTCTTTACATAGCCGACCGCATCTATGCTAAGCCCACCAATGGGATATTAATAGATCCCACCTGTGGTGAGAATGTGATCATAGAAGAATTTTTAGTATTACATGATCTTTATCAGGATGATTATGACAAACCAACATCATGGATTAAAACACATACTGGTTTTGTGTGCCCTACAATCAAATCTATTGTACTCCCATTACAGATAGGACCTAAAAAATTGGATGTAACATTCTCTATCATTCCACAATTGGATTAGTTTCATCTACAGCTAGTTCATCCTTGGCTTCACTCGATGAAAGTTGTCCCTTCAGTTGTTCACAAATGTTTGAAGTTTTGCTTGATAATGAGATATTTACTATACACTGGTGCAGGAGCACCTTGACAGTTCATCATGTTCCATTGAGAGAATCTTGAAATTTGATTCAATTTTATTGTCTCCACATTGTAAGGAGGTCTTATAAGTCATTTTTCCTATGTTTAGGTCATTAGAAGGTTTAAGGTTTAAGTCCTATGTACATTTTTTTTGAAAAGTTTTCATTATTTGCAAAAATTGCACAAATGCAAAAGTGTAAAAATGTAAAAGGTTGCAAAAAGGTGGAAGGTGAAAAGTCGCCTTGTTCAAATTCATTAGGAATCAGTTAGAAGGTGATGGGACAAATTTGAAATTCCTTTAAAAGGCCTTTTGTACATTTGGGAATGTGTGGGTGATTGAGATTTGAAGAATGCATAAGAAAAACCTCTGTTTTTATGCATTTTCTACAAAATTTCATTGTTCCAGGCCCTCTTATGGATTTGTACAATAAAATATGCATGTTTAAGTACTTGTGAATAATGGTCCATCCAATCACCTTCCATTTCTAGTTGGTTTCATGCAAATTAGTATTAATTTGAATAATATATCATGGAGTTTTTACTATAGATTGTCAAAACTATGGTTAAGGGTAAATAGTGGAAAATAAATTCATCATTCTCTCATTTTACTTGGTGGAATCCTCTAATTTTTGGTGAGTTTACTCCTTAATGTGCATTATTTCATATTCTAAAGATTGTAGAGCATTGGAAGGAGGTCTTCAGATGTTTCTACTAAGCCCTAGGACTGTTTGTCATAAAAATCTGGTAATTGACTATGTGCAGTGATGTTTTGTAAGTTTTGATCAAGATTTTTGTATCCTCCATGAGTTAAATTGATTTAGAAGGGTTTTTAGGTGAATTTGATTCCATTCCATCATTTGGTTTAATGAATCTATAAATTGAGGCCTAAAAATCATTTTAGCCGTGTATCAACCCTAAATAGGACAAAATTTGTAAGAGATTGTTATCATCTATTTGACAGGCCTAAAAATCATTTAAGGGTGTTCAAGTGTGGAGTTTTGTATGCCTATGAATCTAGTTGGGAAGCATTAAGAGTCCTTATTTGTTGGATGTTAAGATTGAATGAATATTGGAGGTCTAATTAGGCCTAGTTTTGATCTAAGACAACATGTTTTGAAGCTTTTATTACAAAGGACTTAACACCCATTTCAGAGTATGTTTTAAAAAAGCACAATAGGAACTCAAATGTGTAAACTGATTTGGGATTTACTGCATATTTTGGGGAATTTTTTTGATAGTCCATTTAGAGACCTACAAGCATTCAAGTTAGGTTAGGAGGGTCTGATACCAGAATAAGGAGTCTATATTCTTGGGGTGTAAATAGAGTTTAATCATGTTGTTTCATGCCTAGTAAAGTTGTTCCAAGTGATTGAATCATTATTTTTTTCTTGTGAAGCAAAGTTTGGAATTTAGTGGTTTGTAAGTGCCATGGCAGTAGTTGAGGACAGTTGTAATTGAAGTGGTCATGGGTTGATGTTTTCAGGAACCTAGTTGATTTGAATCGGCCATTTTCAAGATTTTAAAAGTGTTTTGAAGGTCATTGAGGAATTTGGAACTCTAATTGCATGGTTGAGTGTTTGAATTGAGGGTTTTATGAAGGAAAAAGGTGTACTTGTGATGAGTGATCAAACAAGGATTGTTTTGAGATTTTTTCAACTAAGATAAGTGGGTTTTTTTTCTTCCTCTAGCATTGCATCATACACCATAGTGGCTTTACTCCATTATATTCCAAAGGTATTTTTTCCTTAGAAGCCTTTTGGCCTAAACCTATGGAACCCATCACCCCTTGCAAAGATTTCTTTTTCATTGCCTATCAAAAGTTCAAAGCCAAATAAATAGCTAAATTGTCTCTTTGTCACCTGTCCCCATCCACCTCCACTATTCCTATCCGAGATGAGACAATTCTTCAACCTAAATTTGAACCTGAACAAACAATGCAACCTCATGAGCAACCAACAATAAAAACTTCACCTTCATCGTCAAAACTCCCAAGAGATAATGAAACCAACCCCGTCATGCCTCCTTGCATTAAACAAGTTTATAAAGCCAAAGAGAAAGTGATTGACCCATTTCCTTTAGTTTCGTCCATTCCTCCTCCTCGGGAAGAAAATAAAACTATGGTGGATCAACCCGCTCTTACTAATCAACAACTTCAAAATAGAATTAAATGAAACCGTGGTCCTCGAGAGTGTAGGCGTCATCATCGTATCCTTGCTCATCAGTCACAAATAGAAGAAAAAAAAGAAAATCAACCTTCGCCTTTGATAGAAGCAATACCTGACCACCCTCCTCCTCTTGACCCACCACAAGATAGTACATTACAACCATCACAACAAAATGATTTGATACAACAACCACAACTCCTGATACATCCTTCATTGGAAATTATCATCCGTCCTCCTGTCATGATTAATCTTGATGATGATGAGGAGGAGGAGATTTCTAAAATCAATGAAGAGGTGCATAATGATCTAAATTCTTGATTTTCCTCTTCCATGAGCTTAAATGATAAATATCCTACACTAAGTCAGGAACTTGGTACATCCCCTTGTTTAGCAGTTGTGATTCTCCCTTTGGACAGTCAACCGCCCTCACAACACACTAAACATGATTGGTAGGCGGATGACTTGTTATATGGTTGAATTGCATTTTCTATCACTTTTACATTATTTTTCTTTTATTTTATTGCATGTGCATATCGTGTTCCCCTGTAATGTGAGTTTGATATTCTCCTCTCTTTGTGCACTTCCTCTATTTGTACCTCTATTCTTCTATATGTTGTACTTTATCCTTTCTTTTTCTCTTTTGTTTTGTGTTTTCCTTTTGGGGATGACACAAAGTGTAGAGACACCCTATGTCTCTTCCATGTTGACCCAAGCAGTTCTTTTACTTTCTTTTTCACTTTTTCTTTGTTTTTCCTTTTGGAGATGACACAAGGAATTGAGACCAAAATGTCTCCTTCATGCTGACCCAAAAGCTTTTCCTTTTCATTTTCTTTTCGCTTGTGTTTTATTTTTGGGGACAATGAAAAGTGTTGAGACCGTAATGTCTCTTCCATGTTGACCCAAAATAGACTTTCTTTTTCTTTTGTTTTCGCTCTCTTTGTGTCATTCTTCCAGTTCTATGCATTAGGGAAATGATGACAGTTTTGTGCTCTTTAATAAAAACATTGCAGCAATGAACATAGTGACACTAAATCCATAGATCCCTTATGTGTTTGGGGTGTTTCTTTTTGGGGGAAACCCCTCTTCCTTTTTGTTTCTCTTTCATTCACATGACGAAGCCTTCCTCAGAAACATATGCCTTGGCATAGGAGCTTTCCAAGTTGGCTCTCATGTCTTTTTTGCATTTTTCATTTGCTACTTTAAAGTAATTGCTCACAGAACGGTGTATAGCAGTTCCTTTAAAGTGGGGGCATACATTGGCATTATTCATTTGCATTTTTTTCTTGTTCGTGGTTCTTAGTGCAACCTTTTCACTTCATATGATGCGTTTGTCACTTTTTGGATGACATTGGGTGTGATGTCCTTCATAAGTGTGATCTATCTAAGAATATTACATTCCTCTTAGTAGCTTGATGTGACACACTGCATCCCCTAAGTTGTGAATATTCTATTCTTTGATTGTTCCTCTCTTGGAAGCATTACACACAATGTTCCCTAAGTTATAGACCTTGTAAGAACTTAACAAGACTCATTTGAACATTTCTTTTGCATTTTACATTTTTG
Organism: Sequoia sempervirens; assembly: GCA_007258455.2. Lineage (NCBI taxonomy): Eukaryota > Viridiplantae > Streptophyta > Pinopsida > Cupressales > Cupressaceae > Sequoia > Sequoia sempervirens. The sequence continues at coordinate 5,695 of VDFB02370546.1, read as the reverse complement.
CATTCACATGGACACCTTGCATAACACAACTTGCATGCCTATGGTACTGGTTGTTCATGAGTTCTAAGCATACAAAGCTTTGCTTGTCTCATGAAGCACAAACATAAATTTTTCCTTTGTGGTCCTTTATTAAATATATCAAGAGGTATAAATTTGATATAGTTGAGTGGGAAGCCCATTTCGCGACATGACTTTCCCCATAGCCACCTATGTGTTTGTGAGTACATACCAGTCGAGCGTATGTTTCTCACCTTTTGGGCATTCTCACCCAGTGAAGTGCCATGAATTTTTTCACCCCATAGTGAGTATTCATTTTCTTTTTTAGACAAACAACCTAGATTTGATCCACAACTAGCTGGACAAACGATCGAAGCTTGATCTGACTTTTCCTTTTCCTCTTCCTTCTCTCTTTCTCTTTCACACTTGTGTGTTCCTTTTTTCTTATGTTTAGTTTTCCATGGGATCTTTATCCTAGCGGACTGATCATTCCTCTTGACTGTTGTCATTCCATCTTGCTAACATAAGTGCATTTGGATCCCTCTCGATGTGCATGGCTACTTTAGTGTGAGTTTCAAGCAAGTTCATCTTCTCACTAAAGTGGGGGCTAAATGTACCATAGAAAAATGGATCTTGGACATTTTCATGTCATTTAGGTCTTTTTCCTATGATGCTTGACCTATTTTTCTTAGATTTAATATTGTAATATAACTTATGCTTTCACATTATGTCTTGAATATTCAAATTAAGATGTCTTGTGAAGGTTTTGTGAAGTGTTGTAACATATTTCTACACTTTTCTAGACTCTTCTTATTATAATTCATCTAAAAATCATCTATTTATCACTTATCAAGTCCTATTTCAAAGTGTTGTAAAGTCTTGTAACAAGATTTCATGCTTTTCTAGGTTTTTCGTCACTAATTACACCTTTCTTATGCTTTTATTTAGCACCTTTATGCACTTATAGGCCTTAATCAAGTGTTTTTTTTAATAAAAACCCAAAAAAAACATTAAAGCAACTTAATTCCCAACAACCACTTGCAAGTCTAAGTGGGACCCATTCACCATGGGTGGCGAATGAGTCCATCTTGGCTCAAAATTCAAAATAAATTCAAATTTCCTTTGGGTTTTTATACATTAAGACCTTATGTTGGCCTGTGATGTATTTTTGTGTAATTAGGGAATATCTATGTATAAATAAGTGTTTTTCTATCCATTTTAACCCACATTCCCCTAGTTCATCAAGTTCACTAATTCATCCATTCATTCAAGCATTCAAGCATTTTGCATCATTCAATCAAGCAATTATCAAGCATCTTGGAACAACCATTGAAAAATATTTAGACTTCAACAAGAAGGATTTGGTGAGTTTAGTACACTTGCATGTTGTTTATTCATCATTCATTGCTCATTTCATTTCATTTCTTTATCAAGGGCTTGATTACCAAAGTGAGATTTGACCAAGGAAAATCCCTATACTCTAACCCTTAACCATTTTCCCCTCTTTGCATGTGTGTTTGCAAGTCTTGTAGGAAATTTTTTCAAAGAAATAGGTGTTGAAAAGTGGTCAATAGGCCATCAAATCTATTCAATTCAACTAAATCCTAATTCAAGCTTGGAGACAACATTTAGCTTGTGTTTTGCAAATTTGGTTTTGTCAACCCGATAAGAAGACATGTGCAGATCTGGACCCATAGAGTTGACTTCTGAATTTGTAGATTTTTGGAGGAGGATTGATTCACCATGTGGAAAATTAGTCCCATTTCTAGGCTGGAAAAGTTAATTTCATTAGAATTTAGTTCCCGACAGTCAGAACCCTGTTCCAACAAAATTTACTAGAAGCAGGACTAATTTTCTATCAAGGAAATAACCCACTCTGTTGACTGGACCACTGGCACCACTTTGCCATTCTGCCAACTCATTCTGTCAACACTGAATTTGTCTTGACGGAATCTTGCTGTCCCACTCACAATTGGTTTGTTGCCTGATGGTTCCCACCACTTTGTTCTCCATGTTCCATTCATGATGCTGTTCCATGAATTAAATGTTTCATAACCATGAATGTTAATGACTTTTCTTTGCTCTAATGTGAGCATTTGATGTGTCAACATGCATTGTATGTAGCGTACAAAATAGTGGTAGTATCCATTCCTAATGCACCATTGTCCATACTAGGACTAGGAGCTCAAAACAACCCAAGGTCCACAACAAGTGTGTTATCACAGGATGATATGAGTCGGGAACTTCTTCTCGCTAAAGTATTATGAATAGGGCACCAAACACTCATACAAATACCACAAAAGGTGAGGTGGATGCAAATGCAATGCAATCTAGGAATAATAAAATGGAAATAACAAAAAAATTGTAGATTGTAACAAGAATGCAATACCATAAAATAGAAATGCAAAAATTACTATGAAAATAACATAAATTGTTTCACAGAAAGTGCAACTGGATTGATTTGCCCAGGGTAACGAATGAGTCTAGGGATGAGATTTTTTTTTTTTTTTCATAAAATTTAAAGTGATTTTTAGGCTTTTTAGATGCAAAATGAAGATGTAGATGCAAAATTTTAATTTTTATAATGTTTTGAAGTGCAAAAATGAAATCTATATGAGATATTCACTAATGCAATTTTGTAAACCCTAGGATGAAAAAACAATGCAAAAGCTAATGCTATGAGTCCTAGGATGTAAATGCAATGCAAATAAAAAAGATATAATGTTCAATATGTAGGTTCACCAAAATGAACCAACAATTTTTGGGTGGCTATGAACTTCTCTTGCTCTCTTAGGGTTTTTCACCTAAAAGGAGATAGATAGGCCCAAAAACTGAGGTGGTTGACTCAAACTAATGTATGTAGTATGATTTTATGTCTAAATGAAATGATCTAGATGTAGAAAACTAATAAAATTGATTGATTATTTATGTAAAACCTAAGAAAAATGAAGTGTTTGAAAACATAGTGTGATATGCAGAAATGAACTAGAAACATAAACAAATGAACTTAGAATTGAAATAGACTGAACAAAGTGCACTTGGAGATGAAATGTTGATGCAGGAATTTTCTATAATCTAACAAAATTCATTGTTGATGACTAATGGGACTCATTTGTCATTGATGGCAAATTAGTCTTGTTTCTGGTAAACTTTGATGGAACAGGTTTCTAACTGTCAAGAACTGAATTCTGACGAAATCAACTTTTCCAGCTTGGCATTGGGACTCAGTCACCACTAATGGTGAATCATTCCTTCTCCAAAAATCTACAAATTAATAAGTCAACTTTGTTGGTCCAAATCTGCACTTGTCTTCTTGTCAAGTTGATGGAACCAAATCTACAGAAAATGGGTTGAATGTTGTCTCCAAGCTTGAACTAGGGTTTAGTTGACTTGAATAGATTTGATGACCTATTGACCACTTTTCAACACCTATTTCTTTGAAAAATCTGCCTACAAGACCTGCAAACACACATGCAAAGACGGGGGAAATGGTTAAGGGTTAGAGTATAGGGATTTTCCTTGGTCAAATCCCACTTTGGTAATCAAACCCTTGATAAAGAAATGAAAAGAAATGAGCAAGGAATGATGAATAAAAAACATGTGCAAGTGTCCTAAACTCACCAAATCCTTGTTGAAGTCCAAAGATATGTCAATGGTTGTTCTAAGATGCTTGATAATTTCTTGATTGAATGATGCAAAATGCTTGAATGCTTGAATGAATGGATGAATTAGGGGAATGGGGGTTAGAATGAATTGTTTAACTTCACAACACCTTCAAAAGACATCATAATTTTATTATTCAAGACCTAATGTGAATGCATAAGTTATATTGCAACATTAAATCTAAGCAAAATAGGTCAAGAATCATAGGAAAAAGACCTAAATGACCATGAAAATGTCTAAGATCCATTTTTCTATGGTACTAAAAAATCCATATATATATGTTGCATAAATAAAGCTAAAGCAATAGGTTTCAGACATATCATGGAAGCTGAAGGAGGTGGTTGCATTTCTTTGGAGGATCTCATTCTCGATCAGGTGTCTCCAACAAAAACTCAAAAAAATCAAAATGGCCAATAGGAAGCTTGCATCACACAATTCTAGTCTCTTGTATAAATAAATAGGTTGTAAGAATTTGAATCGATAGGTGCAAGTGGAGAAATTTAAATTCTGGGAGGGAATTTGATCTTGTATTGAAGGATCTAATGTTAGAAGTGATATGAAACATTTGGGTACACAGAAAATTTGATTGGTGATTTGAAAGGAGATTTAGAAAATTTGTAATTGTAATCAGTTTTAATATTTTGTTCTGATTAATTTAATTTCCTGTTTTGTTGTAAAGTATGATTGATATAATTATCATTTTTTGTAGAATTGTATTGCATAGTGAGCCTGAGAATTCATTTTCTCTTTTTTGCAAGTAAATTCAAAAAAATACTAGTGTATATGGATATGGTGTAATCAATAGTTTGACAAAAAGGGATGAATAATGGAACATGTTTTATCATAATATGTTAAAATGTATTTCCAAGTTGGTCAATTAACAATGGGTTTTGTACATGTGAACTCACTTTTAATCCATGTCAACTCACTTTTAAAGCAATAAAGCATGTATTCTAGATAAAAATATATCCATTTTCATTTTAACCTATTTTAGGGAAGGTGGTAAACATATTTATATTGTGGAAATAAATATATCTATTTGCATTCACCTAATCTTGGGAATGTGGAAAATAGATACTCTACATATGATAGGACATAATATGAATTAGACATGAACTTGTCCTATCATATTAATACAAATATATGAAAAAAAATGGCTCTTTTATTACCCATAAATGGGGCCCAGGTTATCATCTTATATACCCATGATTAGCTCCTCTCCCATAGTGTACTCACGCCATATGGGGGAAAATTGGGCATGATGGATGACCCACCTGTTTGTCTAAATTATCATTTATATGATAATAAACAAAAAATTACATTTCTAAAGTTCATACAAGGTTAAAATAATCAACATAAAAATAAAATATAAGGTTACTAAATAGTGAGAGTAGTAGTGAAGGGAGGAGGAGGAGGATATCAGCTATCTAGTTTGTCACAAACATCAATAGGTTTTTCAATGTTCATGGGAGGGTCTCACTCATAATATCATTATCTTTATTTTCTTCTTTTGTAGCATGATTAGGTGCAATTGCAAGAACCAAATGAGGGAATTTCATAGAATAAAACTAGTAGGAAGTACGATCGGTAGGCCACCCAAAGGCTCCTTCGAGAAGAAATAGAGAGGTTGAGTACTAAAGAGCTAGATATGAGGAACCCACTAACTACAATTTCTTCTCATAGTTGGGGGAGAAGCTTGGGAGTGGGTCTCTAGGTTACCTCAAGTAGAGAGGCTATGTCCATGACATCACCCATGGGAAGGCGAGAAGTCCCTAAATGAAGAGGAAAATGGAGGAACTCTAGAAATCACACAAGGGGCAATGCTCTAGTGGTTAAATAACACTTGTAAATTATGACCCACCTCAAAAATGAATTTATTTTCTTGCAGGTCTAAATCTATAGTAAATCAATGAAAGATTTATTAGTTTAATATAAAATAAAAAATGATGATTAATAAAACAATTGGAAAAAATAGTTGATTTTTTATTTTTCCATATACCGAGTAAAATCCCCACCTTAAAAGCATGTAATATTT